>OZJO01021463.1:0-17480 GCA_900406225.1 Acrobeloides nanus
GCAAATCAAGTAAAGTTTGAATATTTATGGACAAGAGAAAGAAGAGTATGCCCTCTTTGAGTGTTTATTTTAGGCTTTAGCCTAAAGATGAAAAATTGATTTTCTTGTTTTCATCCTGAGGGATTTTGCATAAATTTATGCAGAATTCCTCCCCCTAGAGGGGATAGTGCATAAGTGCCTATCCCTCCTCGGGGGTTACTAAATCGAAAGTTGACTGTATTAAAGATGATTTTTCTAGGTTGTGAGAAATTGCAATGAAGGAGCTCGACGTATGGAACGTACAGAGCAACTATTAGACATAGGTATGGAATGCTCTTTTTAGGGGGGGGGGTCAAACAGGGCCGTATCCAGGATTTGGTTTTGGGGGGCTTGAACGTGAAAAAATGCATTTTTCTTAAGAAATTTTTTAAAAAATGGCCATTTTTTCAAAAATTTGGCCGTTTCGGGGGGGGCTTGAGCCTGCTTAGACCTCCCTGGATACGTCCCTGGGGACAAACCATATTTTTTATACAAATTAATATTTTTTTAGAACGGCGTCTTGTTTATAAATCAGCAGACTTGAAGTAAACTCAGTTTTATGAATGCACTTCCAATTCGAGATTTTAGGCGAATTCCGTTGGTAACATCCGGAAGATACATAGTAAAAAGTGGTCCATTGATGCAAATTCAAGAACGCCGATCTAAAGGGATTTTGCAGTCGCGAAATCGACCGAGAAACATCTTTCTCTTCCTATTCAGTGATCTAATATTGATTGCTAAAAAGAGACCGTAAGTTTGTATATTGTAAAATTAGGTACTTATGGACTATCCCCCCAAGATGAAAAAAGGCTTAGGCTTTGGTTTATGATTAGGCTAGATATAGCCTAAGCTTTAGGCTAAGCCTAAGGTTTAGCCTAAGCCTAGGCTTAAGCCTAATCATAAACCAAAGCCTAAGCCTTTTTTCACCTTGGGGGGGGGGAGGATTCTGCATAAGTTTATGCAGAATCCCCTCTAGAGGAATAGTGCATAAGTACCTAAAACTATTTAAAAGCGTCAAATTTTAGGAATGGTGTTTTTGTATGCAAAGATTATGCGCCAAGGCGGTTTGTCGTGGTTGAACCGATCGAGCCACATAGTCATAAGGTCCATATTGATTAACTTAAAATTGGCTAAAGTCTCATTTTTAGGTTCCACATGGTACGTTGGATGGATTGACTCGAAAACCGCATCTATTTCTCTGTGTCTTACTTCAGAACGCACATGGGCGTCAAGTTGAGCTGTTACTAAGCGCCGAATCTGAATCCGATCGAGAACGATGGCTTTCTGCTATGCGACCACCGACTGTAATTTTTTTGTAAAATACAAAAATCGAATCTTATTTTTTTAGTGCATGAATCCAGATGAGAAGATTTATGCTGAATGGGATTGTCCTCAAGCGGTTGCTGTTCATGCATATGCAGCTGATCAAGAAGATGAGCTTAATTTAGTACCCGGGGATCTAATCAATATTTTGAGAAAAATGCCAGATGGTAACTGATTTAAAAAAAACTAATTTTCAAACATCAACTTGTTCAGGTTGGTTCTACGGAGAAAGGAGCAGAGATTGTAAGCAAGGATGGTTCCCATCAAGCTATGTGCAACAAGTTATACTTTTAAGTTTGTTCCACTTTTAAATTAAATTTGCAGGTCCTTAATGATCATGTTCGAGCAAATAACTATAAGCAACGTTTAAGGGTCATCGAGGTAAAAACCAAAAACTATCCTTCAAAGAACACAAGTTTTAGGCTGCTGCAATGTTTCGTGCTCAACAACAACAAGCTCAACGAATGGGTGACAAGGCGGATCATTCCGGACCAAACTTGGTTAATCGTCTTCGAAGATTGAGTAATCCTAAGGGTCTTTTCAACGTTTCCGTTTAATAAACATCGAGTATAAGATTATATTTCTTTCTAGTCTTTCATATATGTAATTGATATTGAAATTAGAAAAGGGAGGGCATTAGGACTTTCTTCAACTTTTTGTTTCCCCAACCTACTTTCTTCAACTTTTTCGATCAATCGTTTCAATGCTTTAATTTTATTGAATCAGGCAACATTGATCGAAAAATAATTTTTTAAGTTGAAGAAAGTAGGTTGGAGAAAAAGTTAAGAAAGTTCTAATCCAAAAAGAGGTCGAATATGATTGACCATGGGGGATGGGCAAAGTCCTGACATAAGATGCACTTTTTTTACTAAATTCAAGATTTCTATGATGCATGTGAATCTATTTGTTTCCATTGAAAACCAGAAAATGGACATCTTTGCTCTTCCCCATTATTTTTTATAGCCAATTTCGTTAATATATAACTGCCTTTGTGATTTGTTAATATAAAATTATGATTTCTAAAATATTTCAGTTGTAACCTTTTTATATTGGGTAGTTCCAACAGTTTTTAATGGAAAAAGTGAAGTGTAACAACTTTTGGAACAACCAAATGTAGTGTAATGAAGACTCCGTAAAATCTTCCTACTAAAAAAATTTTAAAACAACTACAACATTCATATATAAACTAGTTGAGCTGCAACTAGAGTTAAGTTAGAGTAGACCCTTCTATCCCAGTCGACCTCACTCGAGTCCTCCCCCAATCGCATTTCCCTGAGTTCTCCTCCGAGTCGATCTCACTTGAGTCTCCCCCCACTCGATCTTCCATTGAAAAAATTGTTCGCACTATAAACGTACTTGCTCTGTGACGCGTTACGTGACATGTCGCGCTCTGCGACGCGTCACGCCATGTGTCGCGACGCGACGGAAGAAAAAAAGGGAAATAGAATTATCCGGATTTATCCCGGGGAAATTGGATAAATCTGGGGAAATCTTTTCCCCCGACTTACTTAGTTTGACAATTTTTCCTCCCATAAACTTGCCTCGATGGTGCAGTGACAAAGCAGCGGATTTGTGGCCACAAGATCGCGGGTTCGAATCCCGCTTGGAGCCATTTTGATTCTAAATTGGCCGCTGCTTTGTCACTGCACCTCCGAAGCAAGTTTGAGGGGGGAAAATTTTTCAAACCAAATAATTCTGGGGAAAAAGATTTCCCCAGCCAAAAAAAGAATTCCCCTAGGGAAATCCCAACCCTGATCCTGCCTAAGGGTAACAAAATTGAAAAATAGGATATTTATTTTTATTTTTTTGAAAAAAAAGAATTGTTGTTATTAAACTTTAAAAAATTTGGACTTTATCAAATGCATAAAAATTTTACTCGCCATCGGCGCGTTTCGATTTTAATGATTCATTGTCGAAAGTGGGCTGCACATAACCATAAACTTCATTCCGGATGTCAATAAATTCGTGAAATTTCTTTTCGAAGTCACTAAATGAAGGCCGAGATTCCGCTTCTTGATCCCAACAGCCAACCATAATTTCATACAGTGTGTCGTTTACGCCATCAGGTCGCTCCAAGCGATTGCCTGTTTGCAAGAACGCCAACAACTCTTCATCATTTTTAGTCGCATATGGAATTTGACCGAAAGTAAAGATTTCATACATCAGAACTCCAAATGCCCAAACATCAGATTTTTCGGAAAAAATCTTTTCGGTCAATGATTCTAGTGCTAACCATTTTATTGGAAGATTTTCGATAGTGGATGCAAAGTATGTCAGATTTTCATCCATAAAACAGCATAAGCCAAAATCGGAAATTTTTGCTACAAAGTTGCCGAACAATAATACGTTCCTAGCTGCTAGGTCTCGATGAATTATTTTTTTTGAAGCTATATATTCCATGCCTAAAAATATTGTACAATAAATCGTCAGAGCTTGTTTTTTTTAATTAAAACAGGTTCCGCGATAGAATCGAGCTTTGAGACGAAGGGCATGTCACAAAAAAATTTTCATCGCTGAACGAAAATTTAGGTGGATATTCTGATAGAACTCACCGAGTTATGCAACTTTAGTTCTGGGCTCCCGATCCGGCNGAAAAGGCCAATTTTTGACCAAACTTGGATCGGCTCTAAGTCATTAAGTCTTTTAGCTTTTGACAAACGGTCTTTTGCATTTTGTAGCTGGAGATTGGGGCTTCATTTTGTGCCAAGACCACCTTAGCCCCAGACACTCACATAATTTTATACTTGGCCAAATATCCGAAAATACCCCAAAAATTGATCCCCTCTCGCGGAGTCATTCAGCGTATCCCCGAAGCGTTGTGGTTGAAACATAATTTTTCAAGGCTGATAGTCAAGGATGCATTTTATGGCTTCGAGGATGCGCTGAATCGATTTCTCGCATAAAATAACCCTTAGAACGATGATTTTAGAAGAAAAAGCCAAAATTGTCATATTTTCCCTTCAATAAAAAACACTCATTTCCCTGAATCAGGGTCAAGGAAGCATTTTCACATTTCAGGAGTGCGCGGAATCGATTCCCCGCCTAGAAAAATCTAAGAATCGGCGATTTTCTCATAAAAATTCGAAAACGTTTGATTTTCGCTTCAATACACCCACCCCATTCCCTGAATCAGGGTCAAGGAAGCGTTTTCATGCTTCGGGAATGCGCGGAATCGATTTCTCGCATAAAATTATTTTTTTCGAATTTTTTCCGATTTTTTTCAATTTTTTCATATACCGTATTTCCTCTAAAATAACCCCCGGGGGTTATTTTTTTCAACCCCCTCCAAAAGAGGGGGGTTATTTTAGAGAGAGGGGTTATTTTTTTCAATCATGCTAAAAAATATATATAAATTTTAAAAAAATTGATTACTAGTAAAAATCCCAAATTTCAAATATCCGGATTCTGAATCCGAATTCGGATTCAGAACCCATCTTCTGAATCTGGATTCTGATTCGGATTCAGAGTCCGAATCAGAATCCGAATTCTGATTCGAACTCTGAATTCGAATCAGAATCCGGATTCTGATTTTGAATTCGGATTTAGAACTCGGATTCTGATTCGGATTCAGAATCAGGATCTAGAATTAGAATCAGGATTCAGAATCCGGGTTCTGAATCCGAATTCTGATTCGGATTCAGAGTCCGAATCAGAATCCGAACTCTGATTCTGAATCCTGATTCTAATTCTAGATCCTGATTCTGAATCCGAATCAGAATCCGGATTCTGAATCTGAATTGTGATCTGAATTCGGATTCTGAACCCGGATTCTGAATCCGGATTCTGAATCCGAACTCTGATTCTGAATCTGGATTCTGAATTCGGATTCTGATTTTGAAATCGGATTCTGATTCGGACTCTGAATCCGAATCCGAATCAGAATCCGGATTCAGAATCCGGGTTCTGAATCCGAATTCTGATTCAGAATCCGGATTCTGATTCTGAATCCGAATTCAAAATCAGAATCCGAATTCAGAATCCAGATTCAGAATCAGAGTTCGGATTCAGAATCCGGATTCAGAATCCGGGTTCAGAATCCGAATTCAGATCACAATTCAGATTCAGAATCCGGATTCTGATTCGGATTCAGAATCAGGATCTAGAATTAGAATCAGGATTCAGAATCAGAGTTCGGATTCAGAATCCGGATTCAGAATCCGGGTTCAGAATCCGAATTCAGATTCAGGATTCGGAATCAGAATAAAAAAAATCTTCAAAAATTTTTTATGAAGAGGGGGTTATTTTATAAGGAGGGGGGGGGTTATTTTAGAAGGGGGGTTATTTTAGAGGGAGGGGTTATTTTAGAGGAAATACGGTAATATTTTTACCTCTTGCAGTCTGCCATAAAAATGATAAAAATTTCATGCGCGGAATTTGATCCTCTGCGTATCCTCGAAGACATTTTAAAAAATCCAACAAGGATTTATCGGCGATATCAAAGACCAAACAAGACAATTTGTTTGAAAAAGTCCAGCCCAACATGCACACAATATTTTCATGATATCCTATCTTTTTCATAGCATTAATTTCTTTAAAAAGTTGCTCCACTTCGTTTCGTCCAAAATTTTTATTCAACTTTATAGCAACGTCACAATCGATGAATCGTTGAGTATGCAGCGATTTTTGCATTAAATGTAGCGGCGCTTGCCCTTCTAGATAGCCTTTGTACACTGTCGACGTAGAACCGTGGCCAATTACACAGTCAAAATAAATTTGAAGATTTCTTTGGGGTATCAATAGCTGTTTCACTTGCTCTTTCAGCAATACGATCTCTTCTGGAGTTTTATTCATTTCTTTTAGAATGTTGCACAACATGTCAAATTTTCTATAACGCTTTTTGAGTTGGTAGTAAGTCACGAATACAATTATTGCGACTACAATAACAGCGGCACCCGTACTTAGGCCTATAATCAGATCAGCTTTACTTCTTGAATGAATGATCTTAACGTGTGTATTATTAGGCAGACTTATGTGTTCTCCAAAAACTTGGACAAGATAGCCGTGCCAATGAACACTGCTATCGTTTGTACCCACAAATTTTATATTAAATAGAGTGGCATTAAAACTAATAGTATAATTAAGTTGAGTCTGATTTGTGATCTCAAATAACGTTCCATTTCCATCAGAAATAGTAAAGTAACAATTTTCTGGAATATAAGCAAATATGACTAATCTAATCGTGGCGTAATCGACAGAGTAATGGACAATATTATTAAGGTTATGATTGGCCAACTCGTAGTTTGGGTAATTTGGTGACATTACAATACCAAAGAATGTATTGCCGTTGAATGCAAAAAGATGGTCATTATTATATGGTTTCATAAGAGCAGCAGAAAACGAACCAATTAAAGTACTGTTCGAAGGAATAATGAAAGAAATTAAGTTTCCATACAAATAAAACTTGTGGTGTGAGTTAAACAGATTTTTTGTATGATTTGAATCCACTAGCGTAAATGTACTATTGTATCCCGCAACGACTGAAAAAGATTCATCTCCATAATAATCTGATTCTTCTATAACAAACCAATATACATATGCTTCAATATTGCACAAGGGGACAATAAGTGATAACAGACATGATCCGTTAGTTGCAGCAATCTCGAAAGATGTTTCAGGATTTAGGTAATCATGGAAGAGCAAATTGTCCGCAGTATCACAATTGGCTGTATGATATTCAGGAATCCTTGAGACGAGTTTAATAGTATTGTTTGAAATGCCGGCATAAAATAATGTAACATTTTCAGTAACAGTAAAATTAAATATTTCTACACGTTTTGTTGGATACTGTAATATTGTATGAAAATTTGTTAAGCTCGAAGAATTATAGAGATAAATGATGCCAGATAGAGGAATATCTGGTTCGATTCCATAGAAGTAAATTTGAAGGCTGCTATTTAAGGTATAAATGTTCCAAATGTTATAATTTGAAAGATTATCCAAAACATGGATTGGCTCATCTTTCGAAAGAATAATCTAAAATTCAATTCAATCAGTCGACGAGAAATTTTTTTCAAAAACACTTATATTATTGGGTTGTCCAGAAAGTCCCTGCAGATCGTTTACATTCTTTCATGAGAAACAAATAATCAATATCAGGCCCACCACTTGTTTATGTGTTTGCGGCTAGACTTGATACAGTCACGAAATTCGCGGGTAAATTTTTCACAAATGTGTGAAATGTAGATATTAGGTCCCAATACACGTATTTGTTGGGGTTGGCATCACTTGCGCACACACATTTGCGCATCTAATATTTGCGCAGCGTCATTTGCGCATATACACCTGTGCAGCGACATTTGCGCACGGACATTTGCGCAAGTACATTTGCGCAACATCGAACTTTTGACCAAAAATGTTGCATGCGAAAATGTTTCATGCGCAAATGTACATGCGCAAATGTACGTGCGCAAATGTTTCATGCACAAATGATGCTGCGCAAATGTGTGTGCGCAAGTAATGTCAACCCGTTTGTCGAGAGTTGGAAGAAAATGTGGAACCACGCATATTGTACACCCGTGTTAAGGACCCTTTTGAAAGGACTTTTACAATAACCATTAAATTTGAGAATATTTAGCGCTTTTAGACGAGAATTAGCGAGACGTGGTTGAGAGCTAGATACATTTACACGTGACATAAGATTGGAAACAATATTACATTTTACTCGAGCTGGGTGTGCAGACCTCTCGCCCAAAAGAGTGTTTTTAGATGTAGGTTTACAGTACCAGCGAGTAGATAGAGAGCCGTTAACAATAGAAACTTGAGTGTCAAGAAAATCTAGCCATCCATTTCGATATATGCAAATGAGAATTAAGCGCGTCGAATGGGTTGGCGACACTTGCGCATGAAACATTGCGCATTTAACAGTTACGAACGCACGTTTGCGCATGCACTTTTGCGCATGCACTTTTGCGCATGTAACATTTGCGCACGCACGTTTGCGCATGTACATTTGCGCATGCACTTAAAAATTGCGCAAACGTGAATGCGCAAATGTACATGCGCAAATGTTACATTTTGGGGTAAAAACGAATAAATATGTGTTTCTTATATATTTTTTCTGCATCTAATGACGTTGAAATTATTCAAAATCTCGAGGACACACTTGGTGACTATTCCTTGTAAGTGGCTTTGAAAAATTTTAACCAAAAATATGTTATGATCAACATTTCTCAACTACCAAATAGTTGTAGCCGTGGTGTAGTAGAAACGCTGTTGATTTTCAGTTTTAAAGCTCAGATTCAATTCCGCCCGTGTCTATTTTTTGCAGTCTTGTGAGATTTATTTTTTACAATTTTTAGTAAATATAAAAACTTCTTGATTACTTGAGTTATATTAGGCCTTGTGATTAAAGTGAAGTAAATGTACCAAAAATATATGCTATTATCTATGTTCTCATCAGTAGAATTAAATTTGAGACAAATTTCTTCCTCTTGTGTATAAAACTTGAAATACTGCTCATTTGATATTTGATTATTGTATAAAATTGTTGAGGTGTTACAAACAGAAATTATTAAGCTATCATAACCATCTAGCGCTAAAGTTGCATCAATATATAACATATAAAAGTTATTTTCATAATTAATATCCACTTTCCAACTGCAACTCATATTGGGATAATATCGGCTGGTTGAAGTCGGTTTAAATAAGTATTTAGAGTTGGCTCCATCGAGAGTTAAATTGTAACTATCGCTACAGATGTCATTTTCTAATAAAGATCTTGTAGACAGGACTGTGTTGTATGATAAAATAATAGAACAATATATACACAATAAAATAAAAAATAATGATTTTATCAACGAATACATATTTATCTAATATGTTGCACAAATATATAAAATATCTTGATTTGGATATTTGTGTTTATTTCATCAAGTCTAAAAAATAATTCTTAACAGGATTGGGTTTGGTTTTTAACCCATTGTGACAGTTTGAAACAAGCGGATATTCTGGTGCAGTAAATTCTGCTCTACAACATATTAGGTTGGAAACTAAGTTTTAAAACTCGTATTAAAAATCAAAATTTTATTGAACAAAAAATGAACAAAACAACAAATAACTAATAATCAAAGTATTCTCCGCCAGATTCTATCACTTTTTTCCATTGTTCTTCGAGTTGGTGGATCCCACGGCGGTATCATTCTCGGTCCTTAGAATCAAAGAATTCAGTAAGAGATTGGTGCATTTCTTCGATCGTTTTGAACTTTTTTCCTCGCAACCAGTGTTCCAACGATCGGAATAGGTAGAAGTCGCTTGGGTAACCTGCGTCATGCAATATTCTTACGATTTCCGTATGGCTGCATTCAAAATCTTCGGCCAACATGCGCGTAGTCATCGACGGATGGGCTTCGACAGCGTTGACGACAGCGACTCGGTCGATTTCCCGAGGGCGTCCGGACCTTTTTTTGTCTTCAATATCCATTTTGTTACTTCGGAACTTTGAGTACCACAAATAAGCTGTCGATTTAGACACAGTTCCATTCCTTTTGGCTCGGTTGATGTTGTCCATGGCCTCTTTTGCGCTGTGACCCAGCTCAAACTCAAATTTCAGTAGTTCGCGAAAAATGCCTCTATTTTTCCATTTTGCTGAAAAAAAGTGAAATTTTATATAAAAATGATAGTTCAAAGAATAATTGAGAAAACTGTATACAAATTTTTTCGTTTGCAACAGAAAATTTTTGATTTTTAATGCGAGTCTTAAAACTTAGTTTCCAACCTAATACAAAGAAAAATTTTTTGACACTCTTGTGTTGGCGAGCAACAGTCACCAATTTTGTCTTCAGGTCGCATAGTTTATGTTAGAGTGACAAATATGACATGTGTCATATTTATCACACCAATTGGGACAAATAATTGACTAAGGCGACAAAGGTGACAGATTCGGTCACTCTTGTCACTTGAGTGGCACGCTTGTCACCTGAGTGTAAGCTAGGTATCACTTATTTCACCCCTGTCACCTAAGGGGTTGGGTATAAAAGAGGCTCCAAAGCCACATACGGGGTCCCTCGGTAAGCCGAGATTAATTGTACTATGTTATAAGGGGTGAGAGACTTTTGCGCACCGGACATTTGCGCACCGAACTTTATAGAATTTCTGCCTACAAACAAGTTCACACCATTGTAAGAAAACCGGTGTAAAAGTTAACTCATGTTTCATTGTGCAAATGCGCAAATGTCGGTGCACAAATGTCCGGTGCGCAAATGTCGGTGCGCAAATTTCGGTGCGCAAATGTCCGGTGTGCAAATGTCTGGTGCGCAAATGTCTCTCATCCGTTATAAGAAATAAACGTTTTATAATATTATGTTCTGCACATTATAACCCAGGGACCCCCCCCCCCAGCTATCAGAGGCCGTTTCCAGTGAGAAAACAACCCTTCTCTATAGTCAAAATACTAAAAACGTTGCATCTTTTGATTCAAATTTTTAACAGATAAAAAATCATCAAATTTTTAACGGATTATATCGAGGAAGTATTTTACACTGATTATGAATAAGCTAGCTAAATCTTTTCAGAAACATCTTAAAATACGTTGAAAAGGGCGTAAACCTAAAAAGATTTAAATGAATTTAGTTCTTCGATTTGTGAAACTGATATGGAGATTAAAACGACTTTTTCATTTTTCGCTGTTTTATAAACAAGTCAAGTAATTTTTCACACAAACATGTTGATTACCTTACTATTGTTATTTTTAAAAAACATTATTATAGTAAAAAATATTGAAAAATTTCAACATGATTTAAATAATTGCAACTCTAGTTCTCCTGTACAAATTGATCAAAATACTCAAGAGTTTTTACTTACCCCGCCTGACGCGTATCCTTACAATATTTCATGTGAGTGGAAGATTCAAGTTAACACTCTGAATGAAACACTTATGCTCAAAATTGATGCAAACTTAGTTTTGAATGAAAATGCTTTTTTGATAATGACTGTTTGTGGTGATGAAAATATTTTGCTTAGTTCAAATTTGTCGGATGATCTAAATTATGCTCTATATATTCAAGAAGAAGAGCTTTGTGTTAAATTTACCTCTTTTATGTTGGAAAAAGAACCTTTCTTTTTTTGGAGTATTTATTTTAAGCTAGTGGATGCGCCTATGAAACAAAACGTAAGATGTTAAAGTACTGTTCACATTAGCGGAAAAAGGCGCCAAAAAAAACGAAAAATAACGGGTCAAATTTTAGACTATTTCTCTTTCAAAAAACACGCCAATATATACATCTAGCTCAATTTTGAATTGCACACAATTATTAATATCAAAAGATGCAGGAACTATAGAAGTTTATTATTATGGAATCAATTTGGAAGAGAATATAAATGGATTTATCTACGTTTATGAATCTTCAAGTTTAAACAATTACTCTCGTATATTACCTTTTCCAACACCAAATGTCAGTGTGTTTTCTACAAACGCATCGGAGCTAACATTACTTTACTTTGGTCCATCCTCAAACAACATTGTTATTGTATCTAGAATTAAAGAATATCACAGTGAAAATTGCAATACAGGCAACAATATCGATATAGTGCATGTTAATGGTAATAGTTAGGGTTTAAATTAGGGTTGTGCGGGATCGAGGTAAAAATTACCTCTATCATTTAATACTAACGAGAACTGTCTGTCTTTCTGTGTCACCGAATTTTGTAACTTAGGTCCAATCCATTACGATTTAGATTTTTGGAAAGAGCTCGGTGAGAGAAGAAAAACGACACTAAAATCATGGAGGTACCCCCTCTGGAAAAAATAAAAAATTCAATTTTTCATTTTTGCCTTTTCAGCTTAGGTATTTGATCAGAAATGAAAAACCCTTGCCTTCATGGCGCGGTTGATAACGCGTTAGTTTTGCAGTCGGAAAGGCGCTGGTTCAATTCCGTCCCCGCCGAAATAAACGATATACCCTTCAGTTTTATTTTATAAATTTAGCCTGACTATAGGGCTAAAAAATAAAAAAGACCCGAAGGAAAAAGAATTTAAAATAAATTTTTTAGGTTTCACTGTAATACGGCATTCCCAGAGCACCGAAGGTGCTCGGTCCCATGTTCTAATGGCATAAAGTAAAATTACCCCTAGAGGGGTCATTTCTAGAAAAACATTTTTGGGTCCAGAAATCACAAAAAAGAAACTTTTTTTGAACACCCTGTACAATTCTTCATAGGGTTTTTTCAATAGACCGGTGCGTTAATAAATGATTTTAAAAATACTATCAGTTTCTTATTCGAGTATATCTATAGTAAGAAGAGCTATTTAAAAAAAACTTTAGGTCCAAATATTCGAAGACATATAAGATCAAACGATAAAGGGAGCTGTTATTTTACTATTATAATGCCAATCGTAATATCCTCGATGAATTTTGAATATTATTCTAAATTATTGTTTTATAATTTTGATTATAAAGGTGAAAACGACGTCGTTATTTTTTCTGACTATAATAACACTTATCCTTTGTTAAATTTCAATGAAAACACAGTTTCGGATTGGCAAAAACAACTTATTTATATATCTGGATTAATGTTTACTATAGTAATACCAATGGAAGGATCGTTAAATATGTCATTTAAGGCTGATTTTGAAGGTATTGATTACAATATTTAAAGGGGGTCCAAAGTATGGTCAAGATGAAAATTTGTTTAAGAATGACCTTTCTAGGGGTAATTTTGGCTGAAAAATCCAAAAAAATTTTCTTTTAAATAACTTGTCGAGGATTTTGAGATAATCTTCCACCAGGACCACTAGTCACCTTTCTACAGAGCATACACCGCTACAACAATTTTTCAATCTGTGCTAATTCTACCAAAGCATATTTTGGCTTTTTTTCATCTTCTAATTCATGTTCTTCCTTCTCTATTTCATGCTCTTCTTCTGGTTCGGTATCTGATATAACTAAAAAAATTATTCAATATTCAAAAAAGCTAAAAATAAAATTCTAAAAAGCTAAAATGGTTGAGAATAAGCTAAAATTTTGTAAAAAAGATTAATAATTATTAAGGCCCGTCACTAGCTGACGCTAGCAGCGTTGTAACGTCGTAATAGCATTTTTCAAACCGTCGTAAGTCAGCTTTGCCTTATCCGTTTTCGGGGATCTTGGTGTCATTTTTGTGGAACTAGATCTCCTGTATGGCTTGCGTCAGGTTTTCCCGTCGCACTAAGCATTTTAAGTCGTAATGAGTTTCTACGACGGCGACTTTTGAATTTGTTTGAAAAAACATTTTATGTCGTCGTCGTAGGAACTCATTACGACGACTTAAAATGCTTAGTGCAACGGGAAAACCTGACGTAAGCAATGCAGGAGATCTAGTTCTACAAAAATGACACCAAGATCTCCGAAAACGGATAAGGCAAAGCTGAATTACGACGGTTTAAAAAATGCCATTACGACGTTACAACGCTGCTAGCGTCAGCTAGTGGTGGGCCTAAAAAAACATAACGCCAAAAACCGCATATTTAAGCGCATTAGAAATATCCAAATGTCAGCTAAAAACTGTTTTATAATAGCAGGTGGAAAATTCTGCCTTTATTTCGAGTTATAAACTATACAGTCAAAAAACCGGCGCTATAACTTTCGCCACGAATCTCGCGACGCTAACTTTCACCATGTAACTTTTGCCACGAATCTCGCCACGTAACTTTCGCCACTTTCGTGTCAATAAACATATTTAATTTTAGACTAATTGAGTTACCTGATTTGCAATAAATATGTATATTGACACGAACGTGGCGAAAGTTATAGCTTTTTGGCAACGTAGCGAAAGTTGTCGTGGCGAAAGTTATAGTGCCAAAAAACATAGGTTTTGATGTCAACAAATGCCCAAAACACAGTCAAGGAAGTTTTTTTGGATTTTTTGAGTGTGTTTTTTTTTGGATTTTTCAGCCAAAATTACCCATAGAAAGGCGATTCTTAAAAAAAATTTCTACTCGACCATACTTTAGACCCCCTCCCCTTAAGATAAGATCTCATTGGGCAAAAAATTGTAAGGAAACATGAATGACATTAAATATACATTGTTTTAGCTTCAAAGAATGATACAATTCCATTCGATGATGGATTATATTATCTAGCAATGTCACCTAGTTATCTATATATTTCAAAAGTAAATGGATTTTATTATATACAACAATACGTGTGCAATTTGGGGGATGCAGAATTCAACGTCAGTTTGTATGCGGACATACCAGAAAATTGCTCTTTAATTATTCACGTAGATGATACTTTCTACTTTCAATATTCTAATGTAACGTTATACAACACAAATTTGACGTTCGTTTCAAATCAGTTTACGTTTATATTTGATGGTTCCGAATCACCATGTGCAGATACTATGTATGGAGGATTTGTCGCGCTAATAGAAGGGCTCTATGTGCCACCTATGAATTCAACGGAGTTGATAGGATCAAATAATGTTTTAACTATTAGTCTTTGCGCCGGAGCCTTTGTTATAATATGCATTTCTATTATTTCTGGAGCAATATTTATTATACGAAGAAGACAAAGCAGATATAACAAAATTTACAATATATTAAAGGAAATGCATATATCATCGGAAAAGATTGCGGAAATGAAAGAAAAAAGCGACGAATTTATGATTATGGGAAAAAATCTGCATATTTATTTTGATGCTTTCCTTGGCAAGGGTGCAAGTTCAACTGTGTATAAAGGACTTTTATTGGGAACAGCACCTTTGCATGTGCAACAGCAAACTATAAATACTGAAAAGTTTGTTGATTGTGTTGTAGCCGTGAAGGTGGCCAATCGTTTTGGAGAAACTGAGGTGGAAGAGCTGTTTAAGGAAATTAATGCAATGAAGTTGATTGAATATCATGATAATGTTGCATGCTTGCTAGGATGGACTTTTCATCGCGAATCGCTATGCTTAGCTCTTGAAATTGCCAATAAAGATCTGCTGGCTTATGCGACAGAGTTTCGTGAAACTCTTGAAGGGATAATACCATATGAAAATTTTATATCGATTCTGAGACAAATAATCGAAGGTAAAATGCTAGTTTTTAAAAATTTAGCTGAAAATTAGAGCTGGTTAGTTGGGGGATTATTTGAGGGAGGTGTGGGGGGAGGGATCAGGGGCGAAAAGTTAGGTGGTACAAGTGTGACACAGGAGCCCTGTTACACGTGGACGTTCCTAAAATGAGAACGAATCCCAACTAACCGCTAGACCCTCGTTCATCTTTCTTTCGCACGAACGAGGAAAATTTTTTGGATTTCTCTAGACTCAAATTTTTCTCTCGGAAAATAATCACTTCATTTGGAAAATATTTCTTTTTGAAACTCTCTCTCTCACCCACCACCCATCAGTAGGTGGTTTGTGTGGCGGGTAGTACCACATTGGGTGGGTGATACCACTTTTCGCCCCCTGGGAGGTGAGGGGTGGACAGTGCCATAACAGATCTCCCAGCATACAAAATACCATATCTTTATAATACTAGAGAAATTATTTTTAGGTATGCGCCATATTGCTTTGAAGGGCCTAGTTCACCGTGATCTTGCAGCCAGAAACGTTTTATTGTACACAAATGATCGCATTGCCAAAATTTCGGACTTTGGGCTCTGCTCTTCTTGTGATCAAACTTTTATTTACAAATCAACGCTGACTAAAAAGCTTCCAATCAAATGGCTTGCTTTGGAATCATTAACAGAAAGAATTTTTTCGGAAAAATCGGACATTTGGTCGTTTGGTGTTCTTATGTACGAAATCTTTTCATTTGGCCAGATTCCCTATGATCCTATGAACAATGACGAGTTATTAGTCTTTCTTCAAGCAAATGGAAGACTCAAGCGTCCCAATAATATGACTGAAGAGTTATACGAAGTCATGTATTCTTGTTGGTATAAGGACATTGAAAAGCGCCCAAATTTTGCTCAACTTCAAGAAAAATTTGATCATTTTTAATTGATCAAACCAGGGGTGTAACCTACGATGCTCAAATTGGATAATTTTAGTATCATTTTATTCTTCTCAACGAGACGGATAAAACTTTCTAATTGAATTTTTATGCAAATTTTATAATCTTTGTAAAATAGATTTTTTTAAACATTTCGTTTCAATACAAAATTCTTGAATCAGGAATTTAAACGGCGTCAACCTCTTCGCTTCAATACACAAAACGTTCAAATTTTTAATACAATCTTGTTTCACATTTATCTCTTCAGGGTTAAAGGAGGTACATTTTGCGACCATTTGGGAGAAAAATTTTTTTCGTAAAAATGACCCTATTGGGGGTAATTTGGTGCGAGAAATCGATTATGCGCACTCCCGAAGCGTAAAAACGTCATCTTGACCAAATTTTTGTTAAAAATTGCCTATTTTTTCGCTTTTTTTCATCTTTTTTCGTTGCTCTTTTCGTTCATTCCCTCTAGGCTTTAAATCGACTTAAAAAACTGTTTCTAGGTCAGAAAAACACTTTCTGATCATTTTTGGAGTAAGTTTTGAAAGTTTTCGACCCCCAATTGACTCGCCAGGCCATCCGGCCACCATGGGTCGAAAATCGAACTTTCAAAACTTACTCCAAAAATGATCAGAAAGTGTTTTTCTGACCTAGAAACAGTTTTACTTCACTTGGAAAATGTCCGCTTGGGAAATGTTCACCTGTGAAATGTAACATTGCCAATGATAAGGTGCAGTTCTCTGTGAGCTTGGTACCCCAAGGCAAAATTGTTTGGAACAATTTTTTTTCAAAATCGACGAAAATTTACATACAACCGTTCTTGGGCGGAATAACACAAATTTGAAAGAATTTTGACGAAAACATTTTTCAGTTAACGGTATACCTTATCCCCCCTTAAATTAGCACAAAAAATTATCGTTTAAAATACAATTTTTTTATATTCGTTTAAAGGGGGGACCACTTTAGGGCCAGATCTCGAAAAAAAATTTTTCTCCAAATTGGCTGATTTTTGGTATTTGGGGGTTTTCGGGCACGAGAAATCGATTGCGCGCATCGAAAAATTCTGAAAAATTTTTCAGGGGTCAAAAAATTGAAAAAAATGCGTCAAAATTAGGGGTTATAAGTTTTAACCCCAACAAAATCATTTTTAGGGGTAATTTTGTGCGAGGAATCGATTGCGCGCATCGAAAAATTCTGAAAAAATTTTTCGGAGGTCAAAAATCCCCAAAAATAATTTTGTTGGGGT
>OZJO01021464.1:0-20425 GCA_900406225.1 Acrobeloides nanus
TATAAGATTCGACATTTTGAACGTTTCAATGAAAAAAAATTGAAAAATTAGTCAATCGTTTAAAATTTCCGGGCGAGACTGACCTTCATAGCCGAGTGGTATGGCTCTCACTTTTTGCTCATAAAGGGCGGGTTCGAATCCCAGTCCGGGCGAAAATCTTTTGCCCAAAGAAAAAATTTTCAAAAAGAAAAAAAAATTTAAAAAATATGCATCAAATGGACAAATTAGCTCGTTATTTTCCAAAAGTCGAAAATTCAAAATCATTTTCCAGAAAAAAGTTATGGCGAAATAAAATAGGGACATTTCACCTGAAACACCCTGTACCTCTGATTGAACGTGGTCTAAAATCGAAATTTTTTTTAAATTTTCTCAAAAATTACCCTATTTGGGGTAATTTTATGCGGGAAACACGTTGGCGATGTTATTTTTATGTAAAAGCGCTTCCATTTTTAGGAAATTTTCGAATTTTTTGCATGAATTTTAGCTTTTTCGAAATAGATACTTTCTTTATCGAAAAATTCGAAAATTTTCTAAAAATGGAAGTTCTTTTTGCGCAAGAATAACATCGCCAAGTTGTTTCCCGCATAAAATTACCCCCGAATAGATGATTTTTGAGAAAATTTCGAAAAATAAATTTTTTCGATTTTAGACCACAATTAAATGGGAAAGTAGCTCCGAAAATTTTCGGATTTTAATGCATTTTCTATATTATTTAGGTAATGCATGCTGTGGCTCTAACTAAACGTCTCCGTGAACACGATCCTACTACACGAGTGACAGTCAATGCTTGTCACCCTGGCGTCGTCAACACCAATTTAATGCGTCATACACCCGCTTTTTGGGGGCCGATCAATAAGTTGATCTCACCCTTCTTATGGTTCTTCTTTAAAACTGACAACGACGGAGCACAAACTGCATTATATTTAGCGCTTAGTAAGAAGGTTGATGGCATCTCCGGAAAATATTTTAGGTGGGGTTTGCCTTTTTGTGCATTACCTATATAAACTTTGTTTTAAATTCTTTCCAAGTTGCAGTTTTCGATGAGCTGAACAAATTTCAATAAACAGTTTTTTGTCGAAAAAAATTTTTTTTAATTGAAAAAGTCTATGTTTCCTGCTTAAATTGAACTAAATTCTTATTGAAATTGTTAAGACTTTTGTATATCAACCAACATTGCAAAAAAGCCATTCCAACAACACACTTAAAAACGATTTTTAGTGATTGTGCAGAGAAATCGGTTCATTCGCTGGCTGCAGATCTGAATGCATGTGAAGCTTTGTACAACTATAGTATTGAAGCATGTGGTCTTGACAAATCTGCTATAGATTAATCAATTGATATATTTACTTTATAAATTATAATTTGACGATTTTTTTAATATCCTTTATATTCGTTTTTTTAATAGATGTGCAACATACCTGGGCAAGGGGGAGCCTCCTCCTTCAACCCACTCACTCATGAATAAAAATTAGGGGAACCCACTCACAAGACCGACAATTATCAATTAAAAAAATTTTGGCAGACCGAACAAGGGGACCGCCTCATTGGAGGCATGAGGGGGAGGACCCCCACCTTGTATGAAGGTCATATGTGGGTAAGAGAGGGGGACTGGACCCAAAATACGAATTGGGTCCCTATTTTTCCTTTAAATTTTTTTCAATACGGCGAATTGGGGGATAGTCCCTTCATTGCCCACGTATGATGTGCACACAGGGGTCAAAAAGGGGGCCGGCCCCCTTTTCGACCCGTGTGCAATAATTAAAATTAGTAGTTATCATTTGGATTGTCGGGGCGCGCCTCGGAAAGACTAATATTCCGATACTCATAACTCTTTATCATTAGTGTTTCAACTCATTAGTGATGCGAAACCAGAGCTTTGGGGGGTCGAAATTTCATAGGAAATTTTTAAAGCTGAAAATGCGCTAATGGTAAAAGTTATGAATATAGAAATTTCGTCTTTCCGATGTACTCAATTGGCCCATGGGTTTATCCAAGGATTTTGAGGATCCTTACCTTGATCTTTTCGCAAAACATATTGATAACTCATGTTACTAAAACCCGGGGTTTTTCAAATCCGCGTTTTCAAACCTCATAGGTAAAGACCATGAAGCTGTCAAAAGTTATTCAAAAATAGGTCACTTCTAATTTGACTTTTTTTCTATTGACACAAATTTTTATTTTTTGAAACTCAACAATATAATATAGTAATCATAACAATAAAACATATATTACACTATATTCTTTTTCATTTTTAAATTCAATTCGACATTTTCCCATCTTTGGAAACTTTTCGCTTTTTCCTAAGATTTTCAGTTAAGTAACATATAATCAAATTTAAGCAGGGATGCCCAGAACATTTGTTTCAAAATCAGAAAATCTGACTTCAAAAATCAGATTTCGGAGCAAAATGCTAATTTTCCATTATATTTCTTATAAATTTGACAAAATTTCGCATCTCAAAAGTCAGATTTGACACTGAAAAATCAGCATTTTGCTAGATTTGGGCAGACTTGGCACCCCCTGAATTTATATACCTTTGCCGTTGCTGCTCAATAGCTGTATCAATTTCTTCTGGATCCAAACCAGCTAAAGCCATCTCCTTCCTCTTATAGATTTCCTTTTTCTCTCCAAAATTTTGCCGCTCCAACTTGATTTCAGCTTCTCTTTTCATAACCAACACTTGTGTCACATACTGAGTTACTTTCTTATGGCTTACAGACAACTTTTCCAGCTTCTTGCCAACTACTTTCTCAATCTCATTCAAAAGGGCAAGGTCGTATTGAGAAACGAATGTAACAGCACCGCCAAAGCGGCCAGCACGAGCCGACCGACCGACTCTGTGGACATAAGTTTTAGGCTCTCTGGGGACGTTGTGATTCACTACGAGATCAACCTAAATGGATTTCGAATTGATGTAAAGATTTTGAAATGGATGTTTTTTGCACCTAAAAAACACTTGCACTTAAATATCACTTTTTTGCACCTAAAATTTTTTTTTTATAGGATTAAATTTTTTGCATTAGAAAAACATTTTTAGGTGCAAAAAATATCATCCATTTAGAACTAGTGTAACGATTTGAGACTTACATGTGGTATATCCAAGCCGCGCGAAGCTACATCTGTACAAATAAGGACGCGAATCTTTCCGGATCGAAATTTGCTCAAGGAAGCCATGCGTTCACGTTGGCTTATTTGAGAATGAAGCGATCCCACCTAAAAAAATACTCGGATATACAAGTTATAACAAGTGACAATAATTGTTTCACCGGCCAGAAAAATATGCGAATTTTGAGCACGACAATGTTTTTTTCGTTGTAACAAAGTCTTCTTTGTTACAATCATTGTCACTAAGTACAATTTATGCTCATTCTCAAAACAAAAGGTGCCACACTCCCCGTACTCTTTCGATTGTTTTATTTTGTAACCGTGTTGTCGCCTTTTATAACTTGTGCATCTCTAATTCACATCATTTTCATCCATTTCGTTCACATACCTCAAAGGATAACCCTCTAAACATCAAAGCCAATGCTTGACATTCGTGGCAGGTATGCGTAAAAATTAAAATGGAGCTGTTTTCTCGGCGTGCATAGAAATTCTTGACTACATAAACTAGATAAGCATCTTTCACTGAAACAGGACACAAGACATAGCGCTGTTCAAGACGGTCCACAGTTTTGACTTCACTTAAATCTTCGAAAAAATATGGCTTATGTATTGAGACCTTAAATTTCAGCTATACGAGTAAGTAAAAATTATCAATACCTGGTGCAATTGACTAAGAGCAGAAGTTAAAGTTGCACTAAATAGAAGAGTTTGTCTTTGCTTCGGCACAGCTTGGAAAATCGTTTTGAGCTAAAAAGATTTATATTCAAACGATAAACGTCCACCTGGGCTAAAATTTACGATCATCACTCAAAATCAGTTCCAATCGATTCATCACGAGTTATGACCAAAAAACGCAAAAAAAAATTTGGGGCGATCATTTTTGGGTCGATCACTAGATAGTATCTTTCACTGGAACAGGATCGATTTTGAGCAAAAATTTCGATTTTTGAGAAAAAAATTTAAAAAAACTGAAATTTCTCCGTCTACCTGTAGTGCATATTGCCCATCAAGTAACCGATCTGCCTCATCTAACACTAAAAACTTGATTTTTCTTATCAATTTGGCTATGCCATCTGGGTCGCTTTCAATATGATCCGCCAATCTTCCGGGTGTTGCAACAACAATGTGTGGTCGTCTAAAATCATGCGTTTTCAATATACAGGGTGTATCGAAAAAACCGGAATTTTCGATTTTTTTCATGTTTTTTCGACCTGAATTTTTTTTCAAAAATCCTAAAAATGATTCATATCGGGGTAGTTTTATGCAGGAAATCGATTGCGCGCATTTCCGAAGCTTGAAAATACTTCCCTGATTCATGAAAGTAAGTGTGTAAATTTGTATTTTTAGCTTTTATATACCTGAATTAGGGTCAGAGAAGCACTTTCAAGTTTCGGGAATGCGTGCAATCGATTCTTCGCATTAAATTACCCCTACATTATTCATTTTTAGAATTTTTGAAAAATTTAGGGTCGAAAAAACATGACATAATCGCCCTGTTTTTTTATACACCCTGTAAACAAGAAGAGAACCCACTTTGTCAAATCCAATGCTTGGGCCATTTGATGTCGACCGCCAACAATAATTGCTACTTGAAGGCCTATAGGTTTACCTAAAGCTGTAAATTGTTCGGCTATCTGAAATGCCAATTCTCTGGTAGGCGTTAGTATCAAAGCATAAATTCCATAAGGGTCTACTGCTAACTGAAAATAATCTTTTCGAAAATTCACATAACATTGGAATATCTGGAGCTACTTCGGCTCTTATACCCCTGATTGAACGTGGTGTAAAATCGAAAAATTTTATTTTTCAAAATTTTCTCAAAAATCACCCTATTCGGAGTAATTTTATGCGGGAAACACGTTGGCGATGTTATTTTTGCGTCAAAACGCGCTCCATTTTTTAGGAAATCAAATTTTTCGACAAAGAATAATAATCTGCATGAAATTACAATAAAAAGGTTATTTTTGAGAAAATTTCAAAAAATAAAATTTTTCGATTTTACACCACATTCAATCAGGGCTGAAATAGCTCCTCTTTTTCTACTACAACATTATGTATAAGAGCCGACAGCAGCTCCGAATATCCCAAAAATGCAATGATAACTGCATAAAAGCCTACCTTTTGTAAAATAGGCAAAGCGAACGCCAAAGTTTTCCCTGTACCCGTTTTAGAACATCCAAGAACATCTGACTCAGCCAGTATTTTTGGTATACAATTAGCCTAAACATTAACATCTTATTAAAAAAATCTCCTCGTGATTACTTGAACAGGCGTTGGTCTCTTTAAATTTAATTCATTCAATTGTTGACTTAACCACTTTCCAATACCTAACTCATTGAAGGTCTTATCCGTAGAAACTAGTTCCGTTGAAGATGAATTTTCTATCAATATTTCAATCTCATCGCCTTCATTTCCATCTGAATCACTTTCAACTTCGTTGTCGTCAATAGATACTTTTTCACTTGAAGAATCTGTCATCCTTAAAACAAGATGCTAAAATATATCAAGGAGAAAACATTTGGTGGAGCTATTTCGGCTCTTATACCCCCATTGAAAGTGTTCTAAAATTGAAAAATTTTATTTTTCAAAATTTTCTCAAAAACACCCTATTAGGGGTAATTTTACGCGGGAAACACGTTGGTAATGTTATGAAATCATAGAATCATTGAAGACAAAGAAAGTACATATTTCGAAAAAGCTAATATGCAAAAATTTTCTAAAAAATGGAAGCGTCTTTACGCAAAAATAACACCACCAAACGTGTTTCCCGCATAAAATTACCCCTAATAGGGTGATTTTTGAGAAAATTTCAAAAAATAAAAATTTTCGATTTTAGACCATGTTCAAAAGAGCGGACAGTAGCTCCAAACATTTTTATAGGCATTTGAACAAAGTTAGGGAACCGACCGATAAAATAAAGGAATCCGACAAAAGTAAATGGATATTTGATGAACGAAATGGAGCGCATAAAAATTGTCGAAAATAGTTTCAGGATACTGAAGCATTTTTATTCAATTTTTGTGTCTCCTTACTTTTTTTTATCATGTCACTTACTTTTGTCAATACATATTTTAACAGCTGGCCCCAAATTTTTGTCAATGTCATGTTTATTTCTCGCTTGGCAAGAAAATAAAATCGGCAATAACCGAATAGTTGCAACAAAAAACAAACTTTGAAATTATTTTACTAACAAAAAAAGTAATAAAAATGATACAATTAACCCGTAATAAACATAAATATATTAACAAAGATAAATTGAGTTCTTTTAACCGCCATGTAGAGTAGAAATGAATGAAACGACATCTCCATCATTTATTTCTGCATCTAGCTAAAATGAGACAGTTTTAAAAACAGTGGTATAAGTCAGACTACTAAAATTGGGTAGGATTGGAATAAATTTTTGACTATTTTTTGATGACTGACTATTATTTTATCTATTTTTTGATTGAAAAATTTTCCATTTTTCTTCAAAATTCATCATTTTTACTAGAAATCGTCAATTTTCGAGCATTTTCAGCTTAAAAATGGAAAATTTAGGACAAATGCTAGTTTTTAAGCTAAAAATGCACAGAAAATGAACAATTTTGTTGAAAAAAAGAAAAATTTTGGTGAAAAACCGTAATGGGGGACCATTTGGATTTTTTAATTTCAAAAATTTCGGACAAAAACATAAGGGGGACCGTTAGGAATAATTTTTCAGATTTGGGGGGAAGCTTCCCACTCCTTCTTTGAGCCACTGTATATATACCTTACCACTATATTGATAACAGTATAAAATCTTGGTTAAAAGTACTAAACAAAAACTTACTCCGCCTAAAATCTCCCAGTCAACATCATTGACAAGAACCAAAATACCAGGGCGTACATTTTCATTGACAATAAGCAGCTCACTTCTATCAGAATCCTTCAGCAAGTTGTTTGAAATCCAAGATAATAAATCTTTAATAGTCCATTGGGTCGAAGAATTTTCCAATATAACTTTATGTTCTTTGATATTTCCAAATAAAATTTCTGAACCACCCGAAAAATACAACTTGACCTTCATTCCTAAAAAAAAAGATTTTCAACATGTAATGTTTCAAAACTGCGGGAAAAAAATGTACAAAATGAGTCAAAAGTTTAACCAGATCCTTCAGATCGGGAGGGGGTGCAGTCGCAGAAACGGGTGTGGGATGCACCATACATATTCGGTGAGGGAACGGTCCCCTCCCATCACCCACCCACGGGAAATTTTTTTATTTTTGAGAAAAAAATTTCATATTTTTGAGACAAAATCATGAGGAGGGATCAAGGTAATTTTGACAAATTTCATCCACCCCACCCAATAAACGAAAAGCATCACAAAAATCATCCGGTTCATTTTCGCTTCAATACACCACCCTGTTTCAGGGACCCTTTCCCTGAATCAGAGTCAGGGAAGCATTTTCATGATTCGACAATCGATTCCTCGGCACTAGGCCCCTCGTTACGGTTACGGGCTCTCGTTACCGAACACACTCATCACGGCCTCTATTTACAGAATTCGCTTGTTACGGCCTGCCAGGGCGTGCTAGGATTTTAAAAATGGGAGAGGGGGAAATCATAAACAACGTTTTTCAATTTTTTATGAAAAAATTTAATTTTTAAAGTTAAAATTAATCGGGTTCTGTAACGAGAGGCCGTAACGAATGGCCGTGAATTTGCGTCGTAACGAGGGGCCTAGTGCCGATTCCTCGCATAGAAAACCCCTCATAGGAATCATTTTTGAAAAGATTCCTTTGAAATTTCAAAAGCCCGAAAATTATGGTACAACCCAATATATTAAATGGTTTTATAATGTTTCGCCAAAGGTAAATGTTTTGATAGTCTTTCTTCATTTGAATTTGCGTGCGTACTCGTTGAGATGAGAAATTTTGAATTTTTTTCTAAATTAGGAATCTTTGTCAATTAAAAAGTTTTTCAAGTGGGTAACCTTTACAGCCAGATCTTTGAAAAATTTTTTCGCAAATTTGTGTATAAAAGACCTTTCTAGGGTAATTTTGATGCGAGAGATCAGGGAAGCATTTTCAAGCTTCGAGAGTGCGCGCAATCGATTTTTCGCATCAAAATTACCCTAGAAGGGTCTTTTCTATTGTCCCAAATTGTTGGTACTGGTTTCAAAAATTGCATAAAAAAAGCATTTTTCTCCACGAGTATAACTCCAAATGGGCTGAAAATGAGCTCCTAACCGTTTTTGATCACGCTCTACAAAACTATATTGGAGTTATTGAAAAAATCATCAACGATATATTAAAAAATGGAATGCTTTGGTCATTTTAGCACTTTAGACGGCCAAAACTCTGTTTTCTAGTGAGAACTGATTTTTCTTAGAACATTTTTCAAACTATTCACCGGTACCAACAACTTGGAATTAGTAACTTTCTCTGAAAATAAAATTTTTGCAAAAATGACTTTCCTAGGGGCAATTTTATGCGAGAAAGGATGATGACGATGTCAAGGATGCATTTGGACGCTTCGAGGATGCGCGGAATTGATTTCTCGCATAAAATTACCCCTAGAATGATGATTTTCAGAAGAAAAATCCAAAATTTTCATAGTTTCGCTTCAATACACACTTTTATTTCCCTGAATCAGGGTCAAGGAAACATTTTCAAGCTTCGGGAATGCACACAATCGATTTTTCGCATAAAATTATCCCTAGAAAATCATTTTTGCAAAAATTCAAAAAAAATTTTTCGGAGATGCTGCTGCAAAGTTTACCCCTTTAAAATACTATGCTCCACTTGATTTTTTTGCTATTTCCACTTGATTTTTTATAACACATTTTAAAGCCATGGACTCATATGACGTAATTGCCAATCAGCCTGTTGTTATTGACAATGGCTCTGGCGTTATTAAAGCAGGTTTTGCCGGCGAAAATGTTCCTAAATGCAAGTTTCCGAACTTTGTTGGACGACCTAAACATACTCGAGTTATGGCCGGTGCTCTTGAAGGAGATGCTTTTATTGGTAATTTGTGAAAATGTCAAAAGTATAAAATTGTTTTTCTAGGACCTAAAGCTCAAGAGTATCGTGGTCTTTTGGCATTGAAGTATCCCATGGAGCATGGAATTGTTACGGATTGGAATGATATGGAAAGAGTTTGGCAGTATATTTATAGCAATGATCAGTTAAAGGTTAGTTGATAGATTTAACTTGGCTAAAAAGTGTTTATGTTGGGCACTAGAATCGAATTCACCTCACAGTCGTTCAAACAGAGGATTTGCTTGGATTTTCCTCGCCGTTTGTTTTTCAAATGGGTTTTTAAATGGAAATATGCTTGTGATATAATTTTCGCGGAATGAAAATTTTTTAGACAAATCCAGAAGAGCATCCAGTTCTTTTAACAGAAGCGCCAATGAATCCTCAAAGGAATCGTGAGCGTGCCGCAGAAATATTTTTCGAAACTTTCAATGTCCCGGCACTTCATATTCAGATGCAAGCTGTTCTTAGTCTATACTCCTCAGGAAGGACCACGGGTGTAGTTGTTGATTCAGGTGATGGTGTCACTCACATTGTGCCTATATTTGAAGGATTTGCGATTGAACACGGGTCAGTTTAATTAACATGCACAGGATGAGCCAAAAACCGTACTTTTGGTTTTTCGATGCGTGCAAACGATTTCTCGCATGAAAATACCTCTTATAGATGATTTTTGAAAAAAATTTGAAATTTTTTATCAAAAAAACGTAAAAGTACTCACCCCTTAATGTGTAAAATGAAAAAATTTGTTGACAAGTAACCAATTTTTAGAATTGGACGAATTGATGTAGCCGGTCGTGATGTTACACGCTATCTTCGACTTTTGTTACGCAAAGAGGGCTACAATTTTTATCGCTCATCTGAGTTCGAGATTGTTCGTGAAATCAAAGAAAAAATGTGCTACCTTTCGACAAATGTTTATAAGGATGAGAACAGCGAAGCAGAGAAGGTAACTACTTTTTTGTTTTAAAAAGATCGGTACTACTAAGGATTAGCGAGACCCCACTTAACGTGAATTTTTTCAAAAAATGTTTTTTTAGCTTTTTTCTTTGGAAATGACCTCTCTAAGGGTAACTATATTCGGGAAATCGATTGCACGCATGCATAAAACATGAAAACGAGTTTTTTCGGAAAATGAGCCATATATGGATATTTACCATAGGTTTTATTATTATATTTGCGATTTTTGACATTGTTTACCTGTGTTTCAATGCGATCCTTGTGATCGTAAATAAAATAAATAAATATATACTTCATAAGCATGTGATTCCTGTTAAAAATGTGGCACATGCTTATGAGTAGATACGGCTCATTTTTCGAAAAAACTCATTTTCATGTTTTGTCGCAATCGATTTCCCGCATAAAGTTACTCCTAGTGAGGTCATTTCCAAAGAATTCTTAGTAGTACCAAAAGGATCTTTTTACTTAGACAAGTTTTGTTATTTATAGTACAAACTATACCTCCAGAATTTAGAAAGTGTAAGAATTGTTCAAGTCTTTTTTGCATATAACATTCTGTTTGAATTGGCTTTGCCAATTGTTTTTTTGCTTGTTATAAGGAGGCAAATTTACTATAGCATTGTTATTTGCAATATATCAGGGGGACTTTTGGAAAAAGTTATGGGACTTTTGGCAAAGGTTAAGGGGAATAAGAAAGACGGGCTAAAGTTAGGGGGAATTTCAAAAAATTTATTTACTTGTAAATCAGTGACGTTGGTTTAAAAAAGCGTTTTCACACTTCGGGAGTGCTTGCAATCGATTTCTCGCATAAAATTATCCCTAAAGAGTTGTTTTGGAGAAAAATTTTTTTGTAAAAAATGCTCAAATGGCGGTCTTTTTTGTGGAACAACACCCTGTAAGAAAATCCTTATGAAAATATTGGTTCTTTTGATTGAAATCTTCAGTTATGATCTGCCGAAATTTTTAGTATCATTCAAGGAAACGGGCTATAATGTCATATATTGTTAATAACTGAGTGCACGATTAATATTCATTAAGCAGTTTTAAATTTAAAAACTATCCTGCTTTTATATAAGAGATTATTTCCAATGCCATAGCTTTATTTAAAAAAATTTCCCTGAATGAACGTGTCTTCATTTTGTGTGTGTGTTTTTTCCTTCTTATCTAATATAATCTTTTAGTCTCACTATCATTTACCGGATGGCTCAACATTAGAAATTGGCGCTGCACGATTCCGTGCACCTGAAGTATTGTTTCGTCCAGAATTGATCGGAGAAGAATATGATGGGATACATCAGTGCATTGTGAATAGCATTCATGTAAAATTTTTTATGTCGATTTTTTACAATCAACTCATACTCATTTTTTAGAAATGTGATATGGATTTGCGAAAGACTTTATATTCGAATATCGTACTCAGTGGTGGCTCAACTATGTTTAATGGTTTCGGAGACCGATTACTTTCTGAAGTCAGCTACACTTTTAGGAGCTACTTCGGCTCTTATATCTATACTTGCGCAAAGGGGGATTGTCCTCCTCTCCCACTTCTTATTGGGGGGATAGGATATGTTGTCTAGTCTAATAGATAACGGCAAAAGTGGAGTGAGCATCACAGTGGCGGTGGCCGAATGGCTAGAGATGCTGGCAACAGTGTCAAAGGTCCTCGGTTCGATTTCAGGTGAAGTCACAAAGATTTTGCGGAGTGTCTGAGACTGGTAATCTCTGATTAGCCTACATCTGGGCGACACTTTCCACTGGTACAACGAGAGCAGCGTACGGGAACGTCCTTACAGATACCACTTTTTATTTGACCCGAAAAATCGAGAAAATACATAAGAGTCCTCCCTTAGAAAATGCCTAAAATACGAGTTGAACTTCAAAAAATAAAAAAATTCGTCATTTTTAACTATTTTTTGGACTTTTTTCAAATAAGAATTGGTAAAACTAGTATGGAAACGACCATTTCTTATTTTCGTTCAAAATTTCTTATAGATCACTTCTTATTTTGGGACCCTGCCCCCTTGCCTACCTATGCTTATACCCCCATTGAACGTGGAAAATGGAAGCGTTTTTACGCAAAAATAACATCGCCAACGTGTTTCCCGCATAAAATTACCCTTAATAGGATCGTCATTTTTAAGAAAATTTCGAAAAATAAAATTTTTCGATTTTACACCACCTTCAATCAAGGGTATAAAAGCCGAAGTAGCACCCACTTTTATACTTTTAAAAAGTAAGCAAAATTTACTTTTAGGTCAAAAAGATTGCTCCAAAAGATGCAAAGATTCGAATAATGGCACCTCAGGAACGACTTTATTCAACGTGGATTGGTGGCTCGATTTTGGCTAGTTTGGACACTTTCCGCAAGATTTGGGTTAGTAAGAAAGAATATGACACGGATCCCAAGATTGTTTTAAAGAAGACTTTCTAAATGAGTAATCTATATATGCTGCTGCTTTTTTTTATTTTGTTTTCATGCTATAAGTTTACTGTAAAAAATAATACAAAGTTATAGATGACTTACCATAAATTTTGAATAGATCCAATGAGATTTGTAAACAAATAGAATGAAAACATGATTTTATATTAATACATGTTAAGTTTTTGTGTGTTAAATTATTAAAAAAATATGAGTAAGAATCTCATAGTTATGAGCGTAACATGATTTTTATGTTGAATACAGGATGTATAAGAAAAAAAACCGAATTTGGGCGATTTTTAAATGTTTTTTTCGACCCGAAATTTTTTCAAAAATGACCCTACTAGGGGTAATTTTATGCGAGGAATCGATTTCGTGCATTCCCGAAATTTGAAAATGCTTCCTTGACCCTGATTCAAGAAAATTAGTACATGTTCGATATTCGCTTCAATACACACTCTTATTTCCCTGAATCAGGGTCAAGGAAGCATTTTCAAGCTTCGGGAATGCGCGCAATCGGTTCCTCGCATAAAATTAGCCCTAATAGGGTAATTTTTTTTAATTGTCGGGTTGAAAAAACATAAAAAATTGCCCATCCGATTTTTTNTTATTTCCCTGAATCAGGGTCAAGGAAGCATTTTCAAGCTTCGGGAATGCGCGCAATCGATTCCTCGCATAAAATTAGCCCTAATAGGGTAATTTTTTTTAATTGTCGGGTTGAAAAAACATAAAAAATTGCCCATCCGATTTTTTAAATTCAAAATGTACTATTCTATGCAAGCGAGCTTCGAAATATTTTTTTCAAATTTTTTAATTTATTGTGCTTTATTACAGGGTGTGTCAAAAGTTCCCATAACACTTATTATTTTTATATAATTTGTTGAATATTTATCAGAAAATCAGTCGTCTGGTGGTAATCTTATGCGGGGAATGGAATCAATCGCACGTATTTGAAACATGAAAAATTATATATGATCCTGATTCAGGCAATTTTCGCTTCAATAAATCACAACTATCCATGATTTATAGTCTATGAAGCTATTTAGTTCATACGATTACACTGTTCCATAATTTTATGCGAGAAAACCGATTGCATGCATTGCTCAAACTTTGAAAACGCTTTTTTGATTTATGCTGAACAACTTTCAAAAAAAATTTTTGAAAAAAGCTGTCTGACCATGAATATACCAGGTTTATTTTTGAGGCAAAATCAAATCGACTCAGGTGGAATTCGAACCTGAGACTAGTAGACTCAGATCCGGGAACATTTCCACTGAGCCACGTCCATGTTAAAATTCTGAGTTTTAATTTTGCCTATAATTTATCACAACTTTTTTCTTTTTATAAATAACGACTTTTTTCAAAAAAAAAGTTCCTAAACCTTATATGCGTGGGCTTAATTGTGGGCAATATATACGTGGACTAATACTTCCATGTCCCTGAAACAGAGATGTATTAAAGCGAAAAGTGCCTGAATCAGGGTCATATATAATTTTCCATGCTTCAAAATACGCGCAATTGATTCCATTCTCCGTATAAAATTACTATCAGACGAACGATTTTCTGATAAATATTCAACAATTGTATAAAAAGTATTCGGAGAACTTTTAACACACATCCTGTATAACAGGGTGCATTTTTTGAAGTTGTTGAAATTCGCATAATTAATTGAGCTCAAGTTGGACTGTAAAAGTAACGAATTTTCAAAAAAATTTTTTCATTGAATTTTTTTCAGCAAGGGGTTTGTGAAGAAACTTTTTGAAATTTCATTAATTCTACGGTCCAACTTGAACTTAATTAATTATGCAAATTTCAAAACCCCTGCTTATAAGGACATAATTATATGGTTGTTTAAATGTTGAATAAACTCATATACATGATTCTTGGCATAATAAGACACATACAACACTTTTAGAGGAAATAAACATTTCCTTTAGTCATGTTTAATTCCGGTTTTTGAGGCGCATCGATGAGTTTCTCAAATCGGATTTTGGCGTGAAAGTAAGCGTTATCCTTTTCCTTGTCCGAAGATTTACATTTGTTCGAACGTGATCGAGGATGAAATTTATTTGTTGCGGAATGCGTTTTCGATAGCTTTTTTTACGGTTCAACAAGGACAGCCGACTGAAAACTGGAAAAAATTTTTGCTCCTAATTTAATCTTTAGCCATTAAAGGACGAGTCCAGTGGGGGGAAAAAGTTACCTTTTTGTTGATATTCAGAAAGTTCATGAAAAATGGAGCATTTTTTGTTTTTACGGCATTTTGTGAATCGTTGTAGTTTTCGAGAGAATTGCGTTTGAAATTTTGAATTTGTGTACATGTTTTCGTTGTAATACACAAACTTTTTTGAATTTTTAATCGATTTTTTAAATTTTCATAAAATGACAAAAAATAAATTGTTGTGAAAAATCGAATTTTTGATCGAAAAAATTGATTTTTTAAATTTTTATAAAATGAACATTGTAGCAATTTTTTTAGCTAAATGAGACGAACAAAGTGACACAAAAACTATCCAATTTGAAAATTGTTTTGGATTATTGAAACGAAAACTCTGATTCATGTTTTCGTTTCAATAACCCAAAACAATTTTCAAATTGGATAATTTTGGTGTCATTTTGTTCGTCTCATTTAGCTAAAAAAATTATAGCTATAATGTTCATTTTATGAAAATTTACAAAAATCGATGCAAAAATTGATTTTTCAATAAGTTGAAATTCAAAAAAGTTTATGTATTACAACGAAAACATGTACACAAATTCAAAATTTCAAACGCAATTCTCTCGAAAACTGCACCCACGTGAAAAATTTTTTCCTCGAAATGACCCTTTTTACCCTCTAGGGGGTAAAAACATGCGGGAAAAAAAATTTATAAATGTCAAATTCGGATTCCTCGCACATTTTTACCCCATAGGGGGTCGTTTTTAGGCAAAAATCGCATTTGTGCGACTTTTCGCTTCAATACACAATACGCCTTTCCTGAATTAAGGAAGTGTTTTTTTTATCAAACATCAAACGACCATAAACTATCTTCTTGCACCGAACGAAATAAAACCTGAAATACTCGGCGCAATAGCCAAATATTGGTTTGGTTTTATGTCATAGTTTTATCGATTATCCAATCTGGTTATTGTGGGAGCTAATTTTTTGATCAAAATTTTCTTCTTCAAAAAATACAGGGTAGACTTTAAAAATATACGGGGTGGAAATTTCACCGTTTTTTGGCGAAAAAATTTGAAGAAAAAATGATGATTTCATGGCTAAGTTAGCATGTTCAGAAATTTTCAATGCGCGCAATCGATTTCTCGCATAAAATTTTCCCTAATAGATCACTTTTTGAAAAAAATTTTTCGCCAAATAATGGCAAAATTATAGTTTAAAGGAAACCAACTTTTTTGTTGGTTTAAACCAACTCAGTTTTTTTTGTTGGTTTTAACGACCAACGTTGGTTTTGGTTGGTTTAAACCAACTCATGTTGATAAGAACACTAAGTTTTTTCTCTTTCATAAGTTCGACAGAAAGTCAGACAACTAAGTTCACTAAGTTTTTGCTCTTTGATAAGTTCGACAGAAAGTCGAACTTAATTTCGTTCGAACTTATGAAAGAGCAAAAACTTAGTGAACTTAGTTGTCTGACTTTCTGTCGAACTTATGAAAGAGAAAAAACTTAGTGTTCTTATCAACATGAGTTGGTTTAAACCAACCAAAACCAACGTTGTTCGTTAAAACCAACAAAAAAGTTGGTTTCCTTTAAACTATAGGCAAAATTCCGGTTGTTTAAAGTCACCACCCTGTATAAGAGTCCATAAAAGTGTTGTTGTTGACTTTTTGACAATTTTTATAATGCTTACCAACTTATGGATTTAGATTCTATTGATGTTTTCGGGGCATAATCCATATTTGTGGGACAAGAATTTTCTGGAACTTTGGAGCGAAAATANGAGCGAAAATAAAAAATTTTTTATTTGTTATAATCATTTCTTTCGCTCAACAAAAGAAGGAACTGTGATGGAAATAAAAATGTCCTCAAAACCAGTCTCATGGCACGAATGACGAACATATTTTGTGGAGTGGTAGTAATTCGATTTTTCCAAATTTCAATTTTACTACTTCTACCTCTCGGTTATTTTTCGAAAATTCTTAATTGATTTTTCCTCTCTAACAATTTTCATTTTTAAAAAATTCAGATTTTTTTCTTGAAAGAATTTCCTCATTCATAATATCAAGCTCAACTTTTTGCGTAATCTTTTATGGCCCGACGTTTTTTATATTGTTGTCCTTCTGGTTTTGGAGTAATTATTTTTATTTCGTCTGGAAGTGAATTGAGTGTCGATTCTTCGCTTTCTTTTGTGTATAGTTGGGTAATAGAGATCATTTAGAGGAGGAAGTTTTCGAGTCTTTTAATTTCTTTAAGGCATTAACCAATTTTTCACTTTTTCAATTTCATATTTTACTATTATTTCATTTTCACCACGCGTAAACCAGTGTTTATTTTTGTACAAAATAAAGGGCATTTTGTACAAAATCAATTTAACACCCTTTTGTACAAAATAACAAAAGGGTGTTAAATTGATTTTGTACAAAATAAGAAGCGCTTATTTTGTACAAAAATAAACACTGGTGTAGACTACAGTTTTGGATACCTGTAGATTGTAGTGTAGTATTGCCACACAACTCTACAGCACACTACAGTTTTCACTGTAGTGTGGGGTCATCCAGATATTACGTAATAAACTTTTTGGTGGTTTACCCCATCCCCCCCCCCTAACGTAATCATCAAAAATGCACTAACATAATCAATTTTTATAAGGAGAGCCAACCCCCCCCCCACATGATTACGTAATATCTGGATGACCCCTGTTGCATGTGGAAACTGTAGTGTACTATATTGTGCGTTGTATGACAACACTACATTATAGTTTTCACGTGTCCAACACTGTAGACTACAAAATGAAACTGTATACAGTAGCGGACAAAAAAAATGCATCACCCCCCAATTTCCATGCAATTGGGGGGGGGGGGGGGGTGATGCATTTTTTTGTCCGCTACTGTATTACACTATACTACTGCTTAATGTGTCAAAAACCTTTTACTATAGGTCATCCAGATATTACGTAATCAACATTTTCGGTTTTTTGACCCCTCCCCCTTGTAATCAACCGTAATCATTTGGCTACCCCCCCCCCATGATTACGTAATCAATGACAAAATTTTTAAAAAGCCTTATAAACAATTTTTATAACAAAAATATGATATATACGACAAATGTTATTTGGTTTTAAATTGAACAAATTGTTAACGGTTTTTTGAAAAAAATTGAAAAATTCGAAAAAATTGAAAAAATTCGAAAAAATTGAAAAAAATAGAGAAAATTTTTAAGAAAACCGAAAAATTGAACAAAATCGAAAAAATAGGAAAAAAATTGAAACAAAAAATTTTATACATTGTGATTACGTAATCATTGGCCTGGCCCCCCTCCCCTCCCGTAATCAATTGGCTACCCCCTCCCCCCTACTTGATTACGTAATATCTAAATGACCCCATAGTTTTCGCGTTTCCAAACTGTTGTTCAACAACACTACAGTTTAAACACAGTTTTACCTGTATTAATAGAGTAAAATCACGCTTTAATGAGGAGTGCATGTTTCCGGACAAAGTTATCTTAATGTAAAGAAAAATACATATGTATGCTACCAACATCACCACTGGAAAATATTCATTTGTATAAATGATGACCTAAAAGTAAAGACATTTAACCGGGAAAGTTCGAAAATCATAAATACTACAGTCAATCTCTGTGTCCGTCCGTCTGTCGTATATAACCACGAGATCTCGGAACAGTAAATCATATTGACATGCAGTCTTTTTTAAAAGTTAGTAGGTAGGGGGTAAGTGTGCAGGAAAGAAAAAATTTGTGTATCCTAAAAAATTACAAAATTCAATTTTTAAGGGGGTTTTCAAAAGGTCGACTTATCTCGACTATTTTAGCGTTTCAAGAGCTGATTTTTTGTTCCCCCTGTGAATCCTGATCCCAACTATTCCAGAAAATCCTAATCCCAACTATTTCAGAAAATCCTAATCCTGCGCAACTCTAAAAGAAATAATAGGCGCCGTTTTAGCTGGTTTTTTGATACCCAAATTCTTTACATCTTGAACGTAAGTTCCAAATTCTGTTTGATTTTTTGCGCAAATATCATATAAATAAAATCCTAAAAATTTAAAAAATCAGGCTAGAATAATTCATGAAACTGACCAGTTGTCGAAAAGTTCTTTAGACAACCATTTAAGAGGTTATTAGTGAGCACTAGAAATATTACATAGCACCATACAATCGCAATCATCCTATTTTTTTATAATAATTTTTATTATAACAAATTTTACCAATAAATTCTAGGTCGTTCGAAGATCAGAGAATTAAGTCTAGGAAAAATAAAAACCGTGAATCTATTTAATGTTATTAAAAACGAAAAATTGACGACACCATAATATCCTAATGTATTGAAGGCTCCTACAATCGAGACAACCATAGCGCTACCATAGATCTAAATTTCTTTGCATATTGATAAAAAATGAAACATACGTTATTTTCAGCATATGTCATAGGTACAACTACTATAATCTGTGCAGTCGTTGCCAATAAATCACAAATTACATGTTGCCAGACTATCATGTAAAACGCATATTTTTTGAATTCTTTATGTCCCTAGAATGTTTATTGTAGGGAACATATATGAAAATGGGAGGGTGCCAATTTTGGAAACTACAGTCAGACCCCGCATAGTGACCCCTCCGGCCAATTAGGCAAACCCTATAATAGTGACCCCCCCCCCAAACCGACCGAATTCGAGATATTTTAACGAAAGATTATTGAAACGAAATGTTTTATCTGTAAATGGTTGAAACGTATTTAAAAAAATCGCATTTTATTAACGCTTTCTTGTCGATTTCCTTGTTTTGCTCTTTTTGAGTTGGATATTTTAGCACTAAAATTAACTTTTAGCGTCGAAATTGAAAAAACGAAAAGATGGAATCAAAACGCAAAGAAGAAGCTTTGATCTATAAGAGAAGCTCAGGATCATTGAGCGGCAAAAAATCGAAACATTGATTGGCGCACTAATTTATGGGAGAAAAAAGTGAGAAGCGAGAACAAACCGGTCACTGGTGACTTGTCAATGACTGGTGACTTGTTAAAGGTCAATTTTTTATTAGTGGGTTAAAATTATTGTTTAGGAGAAGGCTATAAAAGTTGTTGAGGAAAATGGGATCAATGATTTTAACCCGTTTTTTCCCGTAAATCAGAGAAGCGAGTAATTTTTGAGATAAGATCACCTATAGGGGTTTTTCCAGGCGCTGAATCGATTGGTGAGGTCAAACACGTGCCATAATGCATGTACAATATTCAAAAATGCAACTTCTTTTTATAGTGCCCGTAGTTTTTTCCACTTGGCTAATAATAATGAATTGGATGAGAAGGATAAATTTTCAAAAGTTCGTCCCCTTTTCGAGTTACTCAACGAGCGCTACAAAAAATATGCTTTTTTCGTCGAAAATCTATGCGTAGACGAAAGTATTTTCATACACATTGAATTTTTATATTTTTGTCATTTTTTCAACTATTTTAGAAGGATTTGAAATAAAATAAAATCATTTTTAGAGTGATATTAAAATTTTAATTTTGCCATTTTTTATACCTATTTTTGAAGCATTTTTTACAACAACCATAAAATTTGGATTTCACCATATGAAAGAGCATGATTGTTTTGACTATTGTGAAAAAAATCCGTTCCGGAATTGCATTTTCCCTTCAAAATATAAAGCCCATAACGTTTATGTACTTTAAAGTACTCGTGGGAAAAAACGGGTTAAAGCAGAGAGTAAAGGAAACAGACATTTTTGTACGTTCTAAACGAACAACGTCTGTTCTAAACAGACAAAGTTCGGAATA
>OZJO01021466.1:0-10258 GCA_900406225.1 Acrobeloides nanus
CAAATTGAAAATATGCCGAGTGGATATTGTTTAATTTATTCTTACAATTAATATAGTTTAACCCATTTTTGACGGTGTACAATCAAAATCCCAAAAACTTAATTTCTGGATTCAGAATCCGAATACAGAATTTGGATTCTGAATCTGGATTCTGAATTCGGATTCTGAATCCGAATTTAGAATCCGAATTCAGAATCCGGATTCAGAATCTAGAATCCAAATTCGGAATCCAGATTCAGAATCCGAATTCGGATTTTTGAGATTTTGATACGGCTTCATTTTTGACGACTGACAAGGGACGTTTTAGACATGTAAAATCGATTTTTTTCTAATTTTGGCAGGAAGTTGTTGGGCATACTTTACTTGTTATAAATATGTTTTTGGTTTGGGTGTCTGTAGCTCGTTGCGGAGAAAAATGAAAAAATAATAAAAATTTAATAAATGCAAAAAAATTGACGCACAAGGGAGTCGAATCAGACGTCTTTTGCCAGGGGTTGCACAAATTTACGGAAATGGAAACGGTAAGGCTGCGTTTGAGCATCTCAAAAAGCTGTCAAAAAATGTAACTTTGCCTGATTTTCAATAAAATTGTGTTTATTGAAACGATTGTGCATGAAGCATAAAATTTTATTGGTCGAGAAGCATAAAATTTGTTGTCTGATTCAATCGTTTCCGGAAATATTTCCAAATTTCCAGGAAACGGACAATTGGAAAAACGTTTCCATTGTGCAACCCTGGTTTGCGCACATTTTCGAAGCATGAAAAGTTTCTCTGACTCTGATTCAAGCGATTTTCTTTTCAATACACTATCACTTCTTGAAGTATCGTCAGAGAAGCATTTTCGACCTGAATCAGGAAAATAGGGCTTGAAGCGAAAATCGCCTGAATCAGAGTCAGGTAGAATTTTTTCATGTTTAAAAATATTGTGGATCAGAAGGGGGTCACCCCAGGGTGTGTTATTATGTTAACACACTGTTAACATAATACACGTGTGTTAACACATATACAGGGTGGACCAAAAAAAGTGGATTTTTATGATTTTTTGGGACCCGAAAATGTATTCTTCTAAAAATGACCCCTCTAGGGGTAATTTTATGCGGGGGAATCGATTGCGCGAATTCCCGAGCCCTGAAAATGCTTTCCTGGACCTGATTCAGAGAAAGAATTGGGTTTTTTAAGATGCAAAAAACGACAATTTTCGCTTCAAAAACCCAATTTTTCCCTGAATCAGGGTCAGAAAAGCATTTTCAAGGTTCAAGGATATGCGCAATCGACTCCCCGCATAAAATTACCCCTAGTGGGGTCATTTTTAGAAGAATACATTTTCGGGTCCCAAAAAATTACAAAAATCCACTTTTTTGGTCCATCCTGTAAAACATGATAAAGCAAATTTTGATAATTTTGCAAATTTTTCTTAGATTAACAACTAAAGATTAATCCTTAAAATACTTACAAACCGGAAATTAATTTCAGACTATTATGAAAATACGTGCAAAAATATAATTGCTGGCGCTAAAACAACAAAAATTCAAATTTTTGAAAAAGTAACAAGCCCTCTGAAAGTTGGACCTTTGCCATTTTTAGTGGCTTATCTTGTAACCTTGTAACAGGCATAACTCTTGGTAGGAATTGTTCTACGGGTTCTTTTACCACTCTTGTAAAAGCTAGTGATCAGCGCTACAACTTTTATATTTACACCTATAGCAAGTTTTCGTTTCAATAAAATGTTAATCTCAACTCTCTCTGAAAAAACTCCGGATTTTTGTCTTGAGTTTTGACAAAGATGGCCATTTTTGACCATGTAACAAAAGTTTTTGGTCAAAGTGATCTTCACAAAAAATGTAGTCCAGATTCACAGGAAAATTTTGGTATATTGGGTTTGGTATGTTAGCACATAAGTTTTTCGAGTTAAAGCTAATTTATTCTTGAAAAATGGTGACTTTTGAAAAATGAACTTATTTATTTTTCCCAAAAATAAGTTATTTTACCGTTTTAGGCCATGGTCAACACTTTCTGATTAGTTTTGAGCGAATATGTTATACTAACACACTAACAGAACACGCCTTAAAAATCTACCATTTTTGCTCTGAGCGTGGGGCCTGTTCTTAGTTCCGAAACCGGAAGTTGGAACTGGAGATCGGAAGTAAAAACTTCTGACTTCCGGTTCCGATTTGGAAAATTTGCACTAAATTGGAAACGGAAATCGGAAGTTTTTACTTCCGATCTCCGGTTCCGGGATCTGACTTCTGGTCCCGGAACTAAGCAACAGGCCCCTGGACCACGAATCTGGGCCCAAAAATAATTTTTCAAAATAGTTCCAAAATGGTCAGAAAGTGTTGACCATGGCCTAAAACGGTAAAATAACTTATTTTTGGGCAAAAATACATAAGTTACATAGGTTTTAGGATCTTGCTACACTAAAAATATAGAAAAATCACCATTTTTCAAGAATAAATTAGCTTTAACTCGAAAAACTTCTGTGCTAACATACCAAACCCAATATACCAAAATTTTCCTGTGAATCTGGACTACATTTTTTGTGAAGATCACTTTGGCCAAAAACTTTTGTTACATGGTCAAAAATGGCCATCTTTGTCAAAACTCAAGACAAAAATCCGGAGTTTTTTCAGAGAGAGAGTTGAGATTAACATTTTATTGAAGCGAAAACTTGCTATAGGTGTAAATATAAAAGTTGTAGCGCTGATCACTAGCTTTTACAAGAGTGGTAAAAGAACCCGTAGAACAATTCCTACCAAGAGTTATGCCTGTTACAAGGTAAGCCACCAAAAATGGCAACGATCCAACTTTCAGAGGGCTTGTTACATTTTTTAAACGATTTTAATTTTTGTTGTTTTAGCGCTAACAATTATATTTTTGCACGTATTTTCATAATAGTCAAAAATTAATATCCGGTTTGTAAGTATTCTAAGGATTAATCTACCAAAAATCTCATGATAGACGAATTGAATTTGACGTGTTGTGTCAAAACGGGGGTTAAAGGACCAGTCCACTAATTTACAACCATACGAAAAAATGATATATGCGAAAAGATCATGAAAAATGGAACATTTTTGTTTTTACAGCATGTTCTAAATCGTTGTAGTTTTCGAGATAATTGCGTTCGAAATTTGAATTTGTGTACAAACTCTTCGTTGTAATACACAAACTTGTTTGAATTTTTTGCGGAAAAATCGATTTTTTCATCAATCTTCTAAATTTTCATAAAATGAACATTGTAGCAATTTTTTATAACTAAATGAAACGAACAAAATGATACCAAAATTATCCAATTTGAACATTGTTTTGGGTTATTGAAACGAAAATTCTGATTCATGTTTTCGTTTCAATAACCCAAAACAATTTTCNAAATTGGATAATTTTGGTATCATTTTGTTCGTCTCATTTAGCTATAAAAAATTGCTACAATGTTCATTTTATGAAAATTTAGAAGATTGATGCAAAAATCGATTTTTCCGCAAAAAATTCAAAAAAGTTTGTGTATTAAAACGAAGAGCTTGTACACAAATTCAAATTTCGAACGCAATTATCTCGAAAACTACAACGATTCAGAGCATGCTGTAAAAATAAAAAATGCTCCATTTTTCATGCTCTTTCCGAATATATCATTTTTTCATATAGTTGTAAATTACTGGACTGGTCCTTTAAGCAAAACGAGAGTTAAGAAAAACATAAAAATTTCAATGTTGTCTGACTTGCTGTCGAACTTATCAAAGAGCAAAAAAAACTTATTGAAATAACCTTCTGCGTTTAGACTGTCGAAATCGAGACTTGGCTTTCTGATCCGGGCATTGTACCGGAAAGCCCGGCCATCATAACAGGCCTAAGTCTAATTGGTCGGCCCGTCATTCGGGATCGAAGTAAATAAATTAACCCCTGCATTTATGGGGAATAAGCCCTCGAATTTAAAACGGTTTTGTGAGTGTAGCATATGCTAGAATATGCTCGATTATGCTCGCCATAATCTATCAGAATCTAGCATAACCTTTTTTTGACCGCATAATCTTTTTTACCCACTTTTCACTTTAGGGTAATAACACACATGTGTGTTAGGGTTTTAACACAATTGCGACCATTATTTCCATTTCTTAATATAAAAAAGTGGCTGATTAAGTTGATAAAAATAGAAAATTGCGACTTGCTATTTTATTCTTTGTTGCTGGCTAATTATTCTTCTTCCGTGCTTAGCCGAAGTTTAATTTTGAGAAACATATTTTTCCAGCCTGCCAGAATCCCAATTACCCTTTTGGTCATATATTTTTTTGTGAAAGAATACTATGGAGCGTTTTTATTGATTCCCGCCAAGAGCTTTTTTTCTTCATGTCCGCGTTGGTTGAGCTTTCCAAATCAATAGGCAAAAGCGGCAGAATCTTGCTTGCATGTGCCACTAAGAGGAGATAAGCGCGACTCTCTCTTTCTCGTTTTCCTTGAGCTTGGCTCAGCAGCCATTTTCAGCCCTCTCTTATGCACGACGATCAGTTGCTTTTTGTTATTTAAAAAAACATTTGACTTGGTAGATTTCATGAATTCTTATCCCTATCCCCATAAATTTTTATATCTTACACAGGGATGCCAAGAAAATTTGTTGAAAATCAGCAAAATCTGACTTCAACAATCAGATTTTAGGAGCAAAATGCTAATTTTTCATTATATTTTTTATATATAAAGCGTTTGTGTTTGTTCGTTCGTGTACACAGGCGATCTTTTTATGGTGATCTCCAAAAAGTGCAGGGCTTATACCCCGTGTTAGCTCATTTTTCTTCTTTTACCACGTGTGTGGTGAAAGAAGAAAAATGAGTGGTCGATCATGGGTCCACTCCGTAGAGATAATTTCTTACAGGGGGTACCTTGGGCCTATTCCTAAGTTGAACCGTACAGTTCAACTTAGGAATAGGCCCCTTCCTATTCCCGATGGGCCCAATAGGGGGAGAAAAACAAAGTAGCGTTTTTCGACTTTTTCTACGGAAAAACGCGCTGATTTCGACTACACGGGGATTTTCGATCATGGGGAATTCAATAGTAACGTCTAAAAATTATGTACGACCACGCAGGGATGATCACGAAGGTTCGCGAAGGGATGCTAAAAATTGGCGCTTTGAGTGTCTATTGGTGCTTTGAGCGCCGATAGGCGCTCGTTCCGATATTTTCTTATAAATTTGACAAGATATTTCGCATCTCAAAAATCAGAATTGACACTGAAAAATCAGCATTTTGCCAGATTTTTGACTCTCTCAAAATCAGCACTTTTCTGAAAAATCAGCAGCACTTGGCACCCCTGATCTTACATTTCTTTACTTTAAATTAATGCGAATATTATGCGGCACTACTTTAATCCTTTTTGTTATATCTAAAGTCCAAGGTCCTTGCATTGTTCGGAGTTGCTAAAGGCGACATTTTAAAGCGGCTTCTTTCGTGTGTTTGTAGTGTTGTTTCTAAACAATATGCTTATACAACAAAATCTTACGGCGTTTCTAGGTCAAAGTTTATTTCCCCAACGTCTATAGTTTTTTTTCACGGCATTTGTTTTACATGTGATTTGTACACAAATGAAAACAACCTCGAGTACAAAAGACGAAGATTTTTTCGTACTACTAAGAATTAGTGACCACGCTTAATGGGGAGAAAGAATTTCTACTAGGACATGGTTTGAACTTCGAACCATGTACAAGCAGAAATTATTTTAAATTTGGTAAAAAATGACATTTCTAGGGTAAATTTTATGCGAAAAATCGATCGGAATAGGTTTTGAAGCATGAAAATGCTTCCTTGACCCTGATTCAGGGAATGGAGATCATGTACTGAAGCGAAAATCGAAAAATTGGGAATAATAAATGACTGTCTTTTAGATCTGTTCAATACATCGAATTCTTCCCTGAATCAAGGTTAAGAAAACGTATTCATGATTTATATTATTCTCAATCGATAAAATTACCTCGGAGGTGTCTTTTTTGTTTAAGAATCCAAAATTTTCGATTTTCGCTTCAATTTACGACCTCCATTCCCTGAATCAGGGTCAAGGAAGCATTTTTTCATTTTCAAACAAATCTTTTTAGCTTTTTTCTTTGGAAATGAACTCTCTAGGGGTAACTTTAAAAAAATGACACTCGCTAACCCTTAGTAGTACTAAAAGTTTTTTGAAAATCAAAAGTTTTACTCTAGCGGGAAACGAATCTGAGGGCCCAACGTTGCTTAACTTGCCAGATCGGACGGGTGGCTTCTAGTGATGGGTTGAAATCGTAACCAGAGGCCAAAAATGGGCCCGGGTCCTTTGGGTCCCGGACCCAAGGGACCCACTTGATCATACTTTTTCAATCCTAAACCGCAGAAGGTCATTTCAATAAGTTCGATAGCAAGTCAGACAACATAGAAAATTATATTTATTTTTGAGTCAATGGGTCCGATACCCCAGTTGGATCCCTGGTCTGGGACCCAAATGGAGTCCTGGGTCCTTGGGTCCCGGACCCATGGGGTCCTTTGGGTTTTGGAGTCCCAAAAAAGTTGGTCCCTTTCGGACTTTGATTGTGACTCGAAATCGAACGAAATCAGTTCTCAAAATTTTTTCTATTAGCTTTTTATGAAACATGTCAAAAACAAAACTAACACAGAAATTGTGTTCAACATTTTTATTTTGACCACTTTTTATGAAAATATATAGAAAAAAGTTTCGAGAAAAATTTCGTCGCGATTTTATACCAAATTTCGTCGCGATTTCGTGACGAAATTTCCGCCCCGTTGTAAATTTGTGTCGATTTTATTTAGAAAAAGTAGCAAAACACGAAAATTATGCAAAAATATTGCTTTCACCTGACTTCCTTGATTTTTTTTGACTTCGGAAGGCCCATGACGCTGGTCATTGCGCATCTCATTGATGGAATGCTGTTTTAGTGACATTCCAGCCTGGTTTCCCAGCTGAAAGTTCATGTTTCATTGTCCGAAACCCGATTGATCCTCCGATGAGTCAGAGTTTTCCGAACAAGTAGAGCGACTTTTTGCAATAGAACCAACTCGCGATTTCATTTTCACTTAGCCACACTCGCAGCCAAAAACGACTGGGTTTCCCGTAAAGTGTCGCTTTGTCTACTCTTCCAGTATTTTCTCGCTGTTTAGTGTGTTCCACGTGTGAAACTTTTTGATCACTTTTGTTTCTCAGAACATTATTAATAGTGCAATATTTTTTATTTTCGTTTCTCATATCAAGTTGAGGAAGAAAATCAAGGAAATTGATTGTCTGTGTGTGTTTTGTGACTCGATTCTATCGGTTCGAATTCATCGTTCATTCCCTGTTGTGTTCTGTTTTTATTTTTATTTACACTTTTTTTAATTGTTATAAAAGGAGCTTATGAATAATGCTTTAGAGATTAGCAAAGAAAAGATCTCTTATAAAAACCTCGTGACTCGCTTCATTAAAAAATCCTCACACATGAATAAAATCAGGATAGCTATAGGGTTGTTATGAAGGTGTTAAGCTTTTGAAAAATCAACTTTCTAGGGGTTCCATCTAATTATTATTATTTCATGTAGTCTTTCTTAAGATCAACTTTTTGGGGGTAATTTTGTGCGAGGAATCGTTTGCGCACATTTTCAAATCATAAAAAAATTTTGTCTGACCCTGATTCAGGCAATTTTCGCTTTATTGTATTGCATTTTTCCCTGATTCAAAGCCAAAGAAGGTGTTGGGTTTTTCCAAAAGTTCCCAGATTTTTTACATGAATTTTAGATCGGAAAATTTTTTTAAAAACAACTCCTATAGTAGTAATTTAATGTGGGAAATCGATTGTGCGCATTCCCGAAGCGTGAAAACGCTTTCCCGACCCTGATTCAGGGAGCGGGGTAGGTGTATTGAAGCGAAAATTAACCAAAATTCTGATTTTCGCCGGAAAACCGGCTTTCTAGGAGTTTTCCATGCGGGGAACCGTTTACGCGCATTGCCGAGACATGAAAATGCTATCATGATCCTGATTTAGACAAGTATAGGTGTTTTGCAGAGAAAGTTAGCGTCCAAATGATTTTAAATTCGTTTTCAACGAACCGACTAAAATTCGTATATATGGAAAAAAAACCCTAGAAAGCCGGTTTTCCGACGAAAATCCGCATTTTAGTTCATCATCTATGTATTGAAACGATAACCTGAATTTGAATTCTTGAAGGAATTTTTGAGAAAATTCCACCATCAATTTATAGAGCCCATCGAAAAATGGTAGTGCCCCTATAGTTCCTTGCAACGTGACGGACATGAAACGTGACAAAAGTTATAGTGTCGAATTTGTTTTGGGATACTACCATTTTTCGATGCTCCTTATCGATTGGCGGTGGAATTTTCTCGAAAAACTCCTTCATTTAAATTCAGGTTTTCGTTTCAATACACAGACCACTTCATGTTTCGGCAATGTGTGTGACATTTTCCCTGCAAAAAAAGTTTTTAACAAAAAAATTTTTCATATCCCAGCTGACGCCAAAATTCAAGGTCAACAAAAGCGGAGAAAAGTAAAAAGTCTACAAAAATACCATGATGCAATCTTTCGAACCTCATTCAAACTTGTTACAAAATATTTTCCGACATCAAATTCAGGTTTTCGTTTCAATATACAGACCATAAATAATGTCCAGTCGGAATGAATAATTCGACTAACAATAGTTTCTGCTACTGACCGAAACGGCCCTCTCTCCAAATCGTCTGAATTGTAGTGTATTTTCTTGAGAAGATGACTAATTAGAAATTCAAATTCGGGTTTTCGTTTCAATACATAGACCATTTCACGCTTCGGCAATGTGCGCACTCGATTCTCCGCAAAAACCCTCGGATGAGTCATTTTTATAACGATATGATTAAATTTGCAAAAGCCGGTTATTTTCCGAACGACCCCGAATATAACATTAGCATAAATAAATCCCCAAAAATTTACCTATAAAATGACATTTTCGCTGTAAAAAAATTTTTTCATCCCACCTAACGCCAAAATTCAAGGTCAACGAAAGCGGATTTCGTTTGAAAAGTCTACAAAAATACCGCGACGCAATCTTTCGAACCTCATTCAAACTTGTTATGAAATCTTTTATAATTTCCAGTCGGAATGAATCAGTATTGTCATAGAAGTGAAGTTTTTGCTGAAATTACTTCACTCCGAGTGAAATAATGTTTTAGTTCACAAAGTTTTTTCTTTTTGATAAGTTCGACAGAAAGCCAGACAACAAAGAAATTTTTTATTATTTTTAGCTAAAATTTCTTTGTTGTCTGACTTTCTGTCGAACTTATCAAAGAGAAAAAAGTTTGTGAATTAAAACATCATTTCACTCGGAGTGAAGTGATTTCAGCAAAAACTTCACTTGGATGACAATGCTTGAATGAGTAACTCTATCGATTGGCGGTGAAATTTTTCAAAAAATTCCTTCAGGAATTCAAATTCAGGTTTTCATTTCAATACACAGATCATTTTACGTTTGTGCGTGACATTTTCCCTGTAAAAAAGTTTTTAAAAAAAATTTTTTCATCCACCTGACACAAAAATTCAAGGTCAACAAAAGCGGATTTTGTTTGAAAAGTCTACAAAAATACCGTGACGCAATCTTTCAAACCTTATTCAAACTTGTGACGAAATCTTCTATAAATACTATCCAGTCGGAATGAGTAATTCAACTAACACAATAGTTTCCGCTACTGACCGAAACAGCTCCCTTCTCCCAAATCTTTTGAATGGCAGCGTATTTTCTTGAGAAGTCTTTTGAGAGGTGACTAATTAGCGTATGTAAACACTTCTCTATTTACCGTTGGTCTTAAGTACGTTCGAAATCTTTAATATGAGCTTAGCGCGTGTTTCCTTCTCTTTATGGAACGCCTCCGCAACTCGAATAATTGCGCAACCAATGGACAGTCCTTTTTAAAATGAACCAGTATTTTCTTCAGTCAGCATTTTACCTTTCCCGTCAAATTCAACAAAAAAACTTTCTAAAAAATGTTATCTGGAGAGATCGCTTTAATTGCTGGCGTAATGTACATTCGACAACTCCTTTTCCGCTCTTGTTTGCTCTGTATTGAATTTTGAACTGTTTTGTATTTACTTCAGTCAGCACTTTACCTTTTCCGTCAAATTCAAAAAAAACTTTCTACAGGGTGACTAGAAATAAACGGACCCCGTTGAAAAACGTGTTTTTCAACATATTTTTTTTAAAACATAACAATAAGGGGCCATCCAGACATTATGTAATCAACTTTTTGGTGGTTTACCCCCCCCCCCCCCCACGT
>OZJO01021472.1:0-56762 GCA_900406225.1 Acrobeloides nanus
TGGTTTTCTAGCCGATGCTGATGCGTCAACGAAACTTTTAGAGCTGTATCGGAAACTACAGGTTTTATAAATTTGGAAACAAATTGATCAATTTTATTTTAGGGCTCATTTGATGTTTTCTCACCCGGGAGAAGGTTGTTACATGAAGGGGAGCTACAAAGGCAAACTAGGAAGGATCTTCAACAAAGATATCTCATTTTGGTAAGATAGTATTCATTCTTAATTTCATTTACTTCTGTTATTTTTTCTTCACCACATTCATTGTGACAGTGTTGATTTTGTTGGAAATCATTTCCTGAGTAGAAAATACCCCGGGTTTGTCCGTTAAGTCTGATATTGCTCCGAGTTTCCCGTTAGACATTCCGCGTTCATACCAGCTATCTTCTTCTTGTGCAATTGTAGAGGCCACTGTTTTCAGCGAATCAACTTTTTTCATCAGTGTTGATTATGTTGGAAAAAATCATAAAGGGGTAAAAAGCACACGAGTTCCCTCTCACCTATTACAGTCTCACAAGGAAAGCACCCCTCTTTTCCATGCCCCCTCTTTTATCTTAAATTTTGTGACCCTCTGTTTCTCAGTGCTGGTGACAACTTGCTCCACGGTAGTTTTTTGTTAAAATTAGAGGAAATTCGAACTTTTAAAAACGGGTCATGCCATTCGACTCAGTTCACCGAGACGAGTAGAACGAATATCATAACATGGGATTTTCCATCCCGAACCCATAGCCGACAGGAATATAAATGTGTAAGGTTTTCGTGTACGTGTATTACACGTACACGAATAGCAAATTTTTAACGTGTACATGTAGTATATATTTGAAACGTACTCGTTGAAACTATATGTCTAACTAAATTTTTTGACAATCACTAATTTTTGAAAATTTTAGTTCAGCGACACCTTATTAATATGCCGATATTCCCTTGGCTCCGACTTATTCGATCCAATTCGCCTGTATAAAATCCCCACTGATCGTATCCGCGTAAACATAGAAGATCATGAAGATTATGAGAGAGAGTTTTTCGTCATCAGCCCAAAGAAATCTAGCGCTTTCATCGCAAATTCCAAACGTGAACGGGATATTTGGGTGTCAAGATTGAGTGAAGCAAGAATACATATGCGTGAGTTACGGCAGAGGAAGAAGGTAGGAAGATGGTATAAAAATAGTAAAATATTGAGTTTAGACAAATGGAGAATCTCGTCAAAAATTGGCAACAATTCGACATTCTATCGAATCTCCAGATGTTGAGAATAAGAGTATTTTGGAAGCACCCACACCTACCTCATCGAAAAGTATGGCTGGGGAAAGGGTTAAAAATCAGATTCTGGAGGGGGGGGGGGTGACCAGATTTATTAAGAGGGTCAGTCCGGCTTTAGGGGATGGGGCAATCCGATTTCAAGGGAACCAGTCCGAGGGGGGGGGGAGTTTTGCACGTTAAAACTATTGTTCAATAACACAATAGATTCAAACACTGGAAAAATCCGATTTCGAGAATTAGTTCGGTTCCGGGGATAGGGGGTCTTATTCTTATTTCGGTGGGGGATGCCAATCCGATTCCCGAGGGAGGGGAGTCCTTTGGTTTAAATTTTTTCCTCCATTCTATCTCATAGCCAAAATTCTTCTTATATCAATTTGTTTAATCAATAAATTTCAGACTTTGTTCCTGGAAGATACGAAGCCGTATGGATACCGGATAATAAAGCAACCAAATGTCTAATGGCAGGTTGTGATACGAAGTTCAGTATGATACAGAGAAAACATCATTGTCGACAATGTGGATGGGTAAGAGTGGTCACAAATCATCAAATTTTTAAAATTAAAAAATTTTTAGCTCATTTGTCGCCGATGTGTTGGCACTGCTCCCGTGAGAATAAAAAATTACGATTCTGTAAAAGTTTGCCCTCAATGTTATTATGAAATCAAGGATTTATGTGAGGATTTTTACAAGAATTTTTAACACCCCATACAAAGAGCACCTTCGGAATCCTACGGGGTTCCTCCGATGTTACCACCATAGAATTTTCTCATTTTGAACTTTTACCTTTATTCAGTCTTTTTTGCTCATTTTTAACTATTTTTTAGTCGAAAAAGGAATCTTATTTCCTTCACATATGATCAGAATCCTTGGACTTTCTGAGAATTCAGAATCTAGTCAAGATTCTTCAAGGCTGTCGATTGATGGTTCAAATATCAGAATAGCATATGAAGGTGGATCAAGATTAGAAAAACCAAAAGACCTTTTTCGTGCTCCAGATAGTGGCAAACTCATGAAAATTAAGAATCCACTTGAAAAAGATGGAACTGAAGAGTATATAGTGTCAGGGAAAGTTCAACTGAGGTGAGAGATTGAATATTTCATGTTAATGCTATTTCCGGTATTAAGAGCCCCTTTCCCCAAATCTGTCACTTTAGCCACTTGGCCTAAAAATTGTGAAAATTTAAAACAGGTCACCTTATTTTTCACCATGACATTTTTCAACGAAAACTTGAATACTCCTCCCTAGCCTGGATCCTAGAACCGTTCCTGCCTAATATATTTTTAAAATTTAGAACCAAGAAAGGATACGAAATCAATCGTTGGGGCAGGTTTTCCAGAGATTATAATTTGGACTTTTTCGAAGCTGAATTTGTAAGCCTTTATATATTTATTGAATCAAAGTCTGTGCTTTTTAGGACGATTCTCCTGCCGAAAAATTCTTCGTTTATGGTTATACTCTTAGTGTAGTGGAAAATGAAGATGGTAGCCATGTTTTTGAGCTTTTGCATCGAAATCAATTCCAAACCGACCGGAAAGAAGAAAAGATCATCTTCAAAGTTCCTAGCCGATCAGCAGCAAAATGGTTGGATACACTAAAAGACATGCTGATATATGATGGTTGAAAAATAATACGTTTTGTCTGATACTGAATTTCTAGTCTTGTCTTATCTTTATTCATATATGCACAATCCACATTCTTCCAATTTGAGTGGGCTTCGAATTTTAACTTTTTCCTATGTCAAATCTTATTCAAATAGCTAAGTATATAGTCTCGATGAAGATTTCAAACTATTTATAGAGTTATAGTTGAACTTATTTTAAGAGGCGATGACTTGAATGTTCGAACTTTTTGGAGATAGAAAGTATAAAAAAACTCAGGAATGCCCAAATTTCCTAGAGACCAAAATGGGCATTTTTTAAGGTTACACATTATTTCAAATGCACCAATGTGTTTCTTTTAGGTCCAATTGTCATATTCCGATCGCAATTTTTCTAGATCGAACCTTCGAGATATCATCTCTTAATACTTGATTGTGATATAAAGTATTTACGCAAAAATATTATATTGTTGTTTGGGATTCGTTTTTTTCATATCATGAATTAGTTAGCCTTAATCTCTATGTGTTTATTTCTTAAGTCATGACCTCTGGAATATGTTATTGCATGATATCAAAGTTTGGAATAAAAGTTATAAATTTATTGATTTTTGTTGTTGGCTTTCTCAAAACAAAAACATTAAAATGTTGGAATATTGAAGCTGGGCTCAATATTTCGCTCTAAAATTTCTTGTTGTCGAAAAATTTGGTATGAAATTTCTTATAGCTGCACTACTTTTCATCCATTTTTCTTCGGTTTTTGGAAATTTTTCATGCTCTCATTTTTCTCTTGCTTCAATTTTTGAATTTTTCTCATAAAAGCGGCTCATTGAGATGGGTGTGCGCCCAACACTAGAATAGGACTTGCCTAGGTCGGCTTAGCCTTACCTGATAATTTTTTGGTGACCTGGCTAGGAAGGTCGGCCCTAAGTCCTGGAAAAAATTGAGCGGTCTGATGGCTTTGGGATGCCTGTCCTGGCCTAGACCAAACTTGAACTCGGCCCTGCACTCCTCTAGGAACAAGGTATTTTGTCCAATTTTGAAAATTTTTGAAAAAATGTTCAAATTTTCAATAAAAATGGCATTTTTGCCAAAAAAAACTCATTTTGGCAAAAAATAATTAAAAAATTACAACACGCTCCGCGCATCGGCGAACACAGTCAGTCAAATCGAAAAATTTGACGTTTTATACCATATTTTTTAGCCCCGGCCCTCTCGAAACCTCACAAAATGGAATTCATGCTACCTCAGAGAACACTCCAAACCCCTCAAATTTAAATGACTTCATCTCCAATGCCGAAACTGCTTCTGAAGCTGATGATTCTTCGCAAGATTCTAAACAACTCCTCCCTTACAATATTAACTAACAACTTGTGAGACACTTGTATACAATTTTGTTATCAATAAAACCAGGTACTTGAAATGGTACTGACAAGATATTACAAATAAATATTACGAAATTAAAAAACGAAATAATACAATTTAAATAAACAAGTGACAGGAAGTACAAGCTTAATGCTACGCCTCTAATGAGCAATAAATTGCCGCCATAAATTTTCAAAAATTTATGGTAAATTGTCCGTGTGCTTACAATGCAAAAAATTTATCGCAGGAATTCATGGCAGAAATTTATGGTAAATTGCCCGTGCGCATCCAATGAGCAATTTATGGTGGCAATTCATGGTAAATTGCTGAAATTTATGGCTTGTCATTGGAGGCAGCTTTTTTGATATTGGAATTATTGATTATTTGTTATAAAAAATATTAAAAATTTCGATTTAAACAAAAATGCATTTAATCATTTCCAAAATTTGTAGGTTTAAACATTTAGCCTCCGTGGCTCAATTGGTAGCGTCGTTGACTTTTATATACTCGGTACGAGCCGAGTTCGAATCCCACATGGGTCGAATACTATTGCCACCCAACTCGTCATCAATTTCAGCAATTTACCATATATTGCCGCCATAAATTGCTCATTGGAGGCACACGAGCAATTTACCATAAATTTCGAAAATTTATTGCTACCATAATTTTTTTCATTGAGTCAGAAATTTTGAAATTTACCATGAATTACCGCTATAAATTGCTCATTGGGGGCACACGAGCAATTTACCATAAATTTCGAAATAAAAATTTTTTCATTGGAGGGAGAAATTTTGAAATTTACCATGAATTGCTCATTGGAGGCGTATATAACTAATTGATAAGACTCAAAATAACTAATTTTGAAGTATACACAAATTACAAAATAGGCATATGTGAAAATTTTCGTTTTTATAATTCTTATAAATTTTTAAAACTAATTTTTTCAAAAAATTTTTTGAAAGTTGTTCAGCATAGCTAAAAATAATAGAATATTCCGGAATTTTGAAGAAGTATTCCCATGATAAAAAATTGTTTCAACTTTTTGACCACGGTAAGTGTCTCTCAACAAATGAGCTAGCTTCAATTTTTATTTTGAGTTTAATACAAAATTTAGGGCTCTCGTAAAAAATCTATTAACAGTGAACCGCCTTATCAAAGTGCTGCCTTAAATTTGGCCGCTTCAGAAAATGAAGTTAAATTTCGAGCGTCGCCAATTCCCCTGCATAGAACTTCGGAGTAAGAAAAGTTTATTTGTGATAACAATTTTATTAGCATGTGCATTATGATAAACGAAAAAATTGTTATCAAAATTATTTTAGTATATCAAGTGCGATAAGTGCTCATACTTCTATAGCAACTGCAACCGATTCTTTTTGTTCTGATCGTTCATCAGTGGCGGAAACGCTGCCGACTTATGATGTGGGGGATGAGGAAGAGGTATAAAATTTTGGAATTGAGAGATTTTCAATTTTTAGAATAAACGACTCCGAGATCTCCATGGTATAGCCAGAGAGTTTTATATAGTTCAAAAAACGTATGTAGAGTTGCTTGCAAATATTGCACAGGTATGATAATGACACGAGGGGAGGAGGGCAGTAACGTACAAGGGCATAGACCCCCTAAAATCAAAGATATGAACCAATTTACCTAATGGTTCTCCGTATGAAAATGTAGTCTGTTTCACTGAGAGTTCGAAAAAAGTTCCAGACCCATGGTCTAGTGGTCTAAGGCGCGCGCCATCAATCTGAAGATCGCGGGTTCGATCCCCCGAGGATCATTTTTCCAAAATTACGTCCAAATGAGCTTAAAATTTTTACCTTACTGGTTTTTTATGCTGGGAACACGATTCCGTCGTTATTTTTGAGCTTTGTCCTCTCTTGATATGATAATCGACCACGCAGGGATGCCCAAATAAGGAAATTTTAAGAGGATCGTGTGCCCAAAGTTACGTTCAGGACCTAACTTAGCACTCAGACTTTTACGTTTTCAATTCCATAAAACAACATTTATTTATGTGAAAAGGACACATCAAGCTTTTATTTATTACAACTTTTAACATTGACTAAAAAGGGTCTTCATGATTCGAGTGTGGCCAAACATAACAGAAAAAGTTCATTTACCAATCATTTACGCTTGGACGAACTTTTGCAGTTCGTTTACACCGTTTTCAAGCTGAAATCTTTCGAAAATGAGAATTGGTGAAAATGATGCTTTTTAGGTGAAAAAATTGAATTTTTGGGTGGGTTACCTAAATCATATTAGTCCGAAAATGTTCTAATCCCTACTGTTAATGTTCTAATCCCTGTTGCTAACTTTAACTTTTGTATATTAAAATGTTTTAGGGATACCCAAAATATATGGAAGAATGTGCTGAACAATTAGGAAAGTCTTATAAAACCTTGACGATAAAAACTTATCCAAGACAGAAAAATATTATGGATTACATGTGCTCTTTGATCGAACAAATTTTAAATGTGCATAAGATTTTATTGGATGATTTTGAGAAAGTTTATGAAAAATGGTAATTTCACGACAGTACCGTTTGGTTTTTATATCGCCAATCATAGGCATAGCCAAGGGGAGGGGGCTAGGGGAGTTTACCCCCCCCCCCGTCATTCAAAAATTTAATAAAAAAGCTCGATTTTTTAATGAAAAAACGCATTTTTTAACGAAATTTACACGTTCAGCCCCCCCCCTGTCGCCGATTAGCCCCCTCTGTCGCAAAATCCTGGCTACGCCTATACCGCCAATGTATCACACCCTCCATCAGTTTTAGAAGCATAAAATTTTCCATATAATTTTTTTCGAAATAATTTTAACGCCATAAAATTTGTCTAAGTATGGGCTTTCAAATGATATTTAACTTGTGGGGATTAATTCTAAGTTTGTCAAATTTCAAAACCCATAGAGCTGAAACTTTCGAATTTCAAGAGCTGGAACCTGGATTTTGGATTAAAAAATTACAAAAAATGAATTTTAGGGATTCACAAAAACCAGCTCTCGCCGCTATTCTAACGACGAAAGCCGACTTTCTCAAAATTTGCAATCAATTTTTAAGAGAAAAGCCGAAACTTTGTGGTGACCTACAAAAATTTATTGAAGAGGATAAAGAATTTGCTTATGCCACAAGACAGGTAATTAAAATTTTTTTTAATTAAACTGTTTTTGAAAACATAGTTGCCATTTTACCTTTGTTTTGGCAATTTTAAGGTAAAATTCGCAAATTTTACAAATTTGCATTTTTTTGAAAATCAAAATGTTGCTCTAGCGGGAATCTAACCTGCGGGACCAACGTTGCTTAACTTGTCAGATCGGACTAACGGCTTCCTTATCCACTGCGGCGCCAACTTTTTATGATGATATCGGGAAACAGAGTATACATAAAGCTTATTAAAACGATTGACAAAACATTTCGAAAATTATCAATCTGATTTAGTTCGAAGATAGAGTGTTGAACAATAATGCTGTCACTTGTATGCGCGGAATTTCTCTAGTCATGCATTTGGATGCCGTTCACCAAAATGTGGTTCGATACAAGCTTCTCATGGAAAGATATAGAAAGCTGTTGCCTGATCATCTAGAAGAAGCCAATTTAGCTGATGGTAATCGTTAATCTTTTTGACAAATCATTGAATGCGAAATTTTAGAAGCTTTGAAAAAATTAACCGCTGTTTCAAACACTGTCAATGGTTTTCTAGCTGATGCCGATGCATCAAAGAAACTTTTAGAGCTGTATCGGAAACTACAGGTTTTATAAAATTTGGTGACATTTTGATCAATTTTATTTTAGGGCTCATTTGATGTTTTCTCACCCGGGAGAAGATTGTTACATGAAGGAGAGCTACAAAGGCAAACTAGGAAGGAACTTCAACAAAGATATCTCATTTTGGTAAGATAGTATTTATTCTCAATTTTGTTTACTCCTGTTATTTCTTCTTCACCACACACATTATGACAGTGTCGATTTTGTTAGAACTCATTTCCTGAGTTGATGATATAGTTAGGAATTCCGCGTTCATACTATCGATCTATTTTCGTGTTCGATTGGGAGGCCACTGTTTTTAGCGAATCAACTGTTTTCATCAGTGTTGATTTTGTTGAAAAAAAATTATAAAGGGATAAAAAGTACACAAATCCCCTTTCACCTATTACAGTTCCACAAGGAAAGCACCCCTATTTCATCTTAAATTTTGTTACCCTCTGTTTGTGACAACTTGCTCCACGGTAGTTTTTGCTAAAATTAGAGGAAATTCGAACTTTTAAAAACGGGTCATGCCATTCGACACAGTTCACCGAGACGAGTAGAACGAATACCATAGCATGGGGTTTTCCATCTCGAATCATGGCTGACAGGAATGTAAATGTGTAAGGTTTTCGTGTACGTGTATTACACGTACACGAATAGCAAATTTTTAACGTGTACATGTAGTACATATTTGAAACGTACTCGTTGAAACTGTATGTTTAACCAAATTTTTCGACAATCACTAATTTTTGAAAATTTTAGTTCAGCGACACCTTACTAATATGCCGATATTCCCTTGGCTCCGACTTATTCGATCCGATTCGCCTGTATAAAATCCCAACTGATCGTATCCGCGTAAAAATCGTAGATCATGAAGATTATGAGAGAGAGTTTCAAATCAAAAGCCCAAAGAAATCTAGCGCTTTCATCGCAAATTCCAAACGTGAACGGGATATTTGGGTTTCAAGATTGATTGAAGTTAGAATACAGATGCATGAGTTAAGGCAGAATAAGAAGGTAGGAAGATGGTATAAAAATAGTAAAATATTGAGTTTAGACAAATGTAGAATCTCGTCAAAAATTGGCAACAATTCGACAACAAAATTCTATTGAATCTCCAGATGTTGAAAATAAGAGTATTTTGGAAGCACCCACACCTACCTCATCGAAAAGTATGGCTGGGGGAGGGGGTTAAAAGTCAGATTCTGGGGGTGACCAGATTTCGTAAGTGGGTCAGTCCGGCTTTAGGGGGTGGGGGAGAAATCCGATTTTAAGGGAATCAGTCCGGGGGCAATCAGTGTTTGAATCTGTGTACAACAGATTTTCTGTTCAAACACTGGAGAAATCCAATTTCGAGGGAACTAGTGGAATAGGGAGTCCTAGTCTTATTTCGGTGGCCAATCTGATTCCCGAGGGAGGGGAGTCCTTTGGTTTAAATTTTTTCCTCATTCTATCTCATAGCCAAAATTCTTCTTATATCAATTTGTTCAACCAACAAATTTCAGACTTTGTTCCTGGAAGATACGAAGCCGTATGGATACCGGATAATAAAGCAACCAAATGTCTAATGGCAGGTTGTGATACGAAGTTCAGTATGATACAGAGAAAACATCATTGTCGACAATGTGGATGGGTAAGAGTGGTCACAAATCATCAAATTTTTAAAATTAAACAAATTTTTAGCTCATTTGTGACCGATGTGTTGGCACTGCTCCCGTGAAAATAAAAAATTACGATTCTGTAAAAGTTTGCCCTCAATGTTATTATGAAATCAAGGATTTATGTGAGGATTTTTACAAGAATTTTTAACATCCATAAAAAGAACAATTCGGATTCTTACGGGGTCCCTCCGATGTTACCACTGTAGAATTTTCTCATCNCAAGAATTTTTAACATCCATAAAAAGAACAATTCGGATTCTTACGGGGTCCCTCCGATGTTACCACTGTAGAATTTTTTCATCCTTGAACTTTTACCTCCATTCAAATCTTTTTTGCTCATTTTTAATATTTTTTAGTCGAAAAAGGAGTCTTATTTCCTTCACATATGATCAGAATCCTTGGACTTTCTGAGAATTCAGAATCTAGTCAAGATTTTTCAAGGCTGTCGATTGATAGTTCAAATATCAGAATAGCATATGAAGATGGATCAAGTTTAGAAAAACCAAAAGACCTTTTTCGTGCTCCAGATAGTGGCAAACTCATGAAAATTAAGAATCCACTTGAAAAAGATGGAACTGAAGAGTATATAGTGTCAGGGAAAGTTCAACTGAGGTAAGAGATTGAATATTTCATGTTAATACTATTTCCGGTATTAAGAACCCCCTCTCCCAAATCTGTAACTTTAGCCATTCGGCCATGGGCTCGGTCTGGAAAACCCCATGTTATAGTATTCATTTCGTTTCGTTGAGCTGAATCGTATAGTGTGACTCGTTTTTAAAATTTTGAGTTTCCGACAATTTTTGTAAAAAAAACTTCTATGGGATGGGGAGTGGTAAGGGGGTAGGTGCCCCTCTGCCTAGTGGGCCAAAAATTAAAAAAATTCCCACACATAAGGGTCACCCTTATGTTTTTTGGGAAAAATCTTTTTTGGAGAAGTGTCCACCCTTTTCCCTACGCCACTTTAATGGACAAATTTTTTGCTAAAATTTTTGAAAATTTAAAAAACTGATCACCTTATTTTTCACCATGACATTTTTCAAAAAAACTTGAATACTCCTCCCTAGCCTGGATCTTAGAACCGTTCCTGCCTAATATATTTTTAAAATTTAGAACCAAGAAAGGATACGAAATCAATCGTTGGGGCAGATTTTCCAGAGATTATAATTTGGACTTTTTTGAAGCTGAATTTGTAAGCCTTTATATATTTATTGAATCAAAGCCTTTTCTTTTTAGGACGATTCTCCTGCCGAAAAATTCTTCGTTTATGGTTATACTCTTAGTGTAGTGGAAAATGAAGATGGTAGCCATGTTTTTGAGCTTTTGCATCGAAATCAATTCCAAACCGACCGGAAAGAAGAAAAAATCATCTTCAAAGTTCTTCATAGTGGATCAGCAGCAAAATGGTTGGATACACTAAAAGACATGCTGATATATGATGGTTGAAAAATAATACATTTTGTCTGATACTGAAATTCTAGTCTTGTCTTATCTTTATTCGTATATGCACAATCCACATTCTTCCAATTTGAGTGGGCTTGGAATTTCGGAACAAAGTTTTTGGCTAGAGCTATTTTTTTGAATTTTTGACCCAGCCGAGAACCCAGGTTTTTACCAAAAACCTAACTTTTCGACCACATTTTCTACTACATGACCTCATACACTCTATATAGAAGTGGTAGCCCGTGTTTTCAGCTTTCTAACAATACCATCTCTTAATATTTGATTGTGATATAAAGTTTTTGCGTAAAATATTATATTGTTGTCTGGGATTCGTTTTTTTCATATCATGAATTAATTAGCCTTAATCTCTATGTGTTTATTTCTTAAGTCATGATCTCTGGAATATTTTATTGTATGATATCAAAGTTTGGAATAAAAGTTATAAATTTATTGATTTTTGTTGTTGTTTTTTTCTGTAAAAAGTCGATAGAGTACAAAATCAAACGGAATAAAAGACCACTACAGTCACGTTTTTTTAAATGGAATTAATCAGATCGTTCTATAGGATGTCCCAAAAAAGTGGAATTTTCGTTATTTTTTCATGAATTTTCGAACCGAAATTTTTTTCTTCTATAAATGACCCCTATAGGTAGGGTTGCCAGCTTGTAACTTTTACGTTACAAATGTAACGTCAGCAAGGCTTTTCAGCTAGGCATGTAGCCATAGGTCACAAGGGTACAGTACCAATCATCCTCAGACCTTCCACCTTTATAGTCATTCATTCATCCATCCATTATGAGGGTTCGTGTACCCCCCCCCCCCCCCCCCCCCCCCCTCCCCTCCCTTACTGATAAACCATGTAACGTCAGATAGGACGTCACCAAAAAATTTCCAACATATTGTAACTTGGGTTGGTAATTCCCGAATCGGGAAAAGTTGTCTTAACTTTTTATGGTGAACTCTGCGTAGTTTGGTGTTTTTGGAAAAAATATTCTTCAGATTTTTCTGCATATTTTTGCAAAGACCGCATCGAAAAATAATGACTCAGTGAAAAGTTAAGACACTTTTTCCGAAATTTCTCGATCGGGATTTGACATTTTCGAAGCAAAATAGCACTTCCTTGATTAGAGAAGGCTTGTGTATTTAAGTGAAAAATCGCATTTTTGCGACTTTTCGCTTAAATACATGATACGCTTTCCCTGAATCAAGGAAGCATTTTTCGCTTCATAAATGTTAAATTCGGATTTCCCGCATGTTTTTGCCCCTAGAGGTGTCATTTTCAAAACAAAATTTTCACGTGGGTGGCCCCCTATTGTGTAGTAGCTCTCACTTTTTTTGGGACACCCTGTATTTTCACTCACTGGATGCTTATAAAGTTTGAATACTGAAAAGAATTTCTGAAAATACTTTTTTTTGGCATAAACCTTTCATATAAACTTTTTTTAAATTATGAAAACATTAAAAGGCGTTCCAATAAAAGCAGCACTTTTGTTATTTTACATTTGCAGTAGAATTGTTTTTCTCGAGAAAGTTTTGTCTTTTGACATGTTTTTTAAATGCTGAGAATTCGATTTTTTCGTTTAAAACCAGAATTAGGTCATAAGAAATCATTTTGCCCGAGAAAACAGCACATATTTCAGCATGCAACCGAGAAATCCCAACCCGTTGAGATTTTTCGATTGCATGCTGAAGTATGTGCGGGGCTATTGTGGATCAGGGCTGTCACTACGGGGTCAAAAATCGAAATTTTTTTTTAAATAACATATTTAGAGGTAATTTTATGTGAAAAATCGATTGCGCGCATTCCCAAAGTGTGAAAATCTTTGTTTGACCCTTAAAAATTGAAAAATACGTATTTTTATAGTATACGTAATACGTATTTTTCAATTTTTAAGGGTCAAACAAAGGTTTTTACGCTTCGGGAATGCGCGCAATCGATTTTTCGCATAAAATTACCCCTAAATAAGTCATTTTTAAACAATTTTTGACCCTGGGGTGACCCCCTGATCCACAATAACTCTGAAATTTTTTTAGAAAAATGTCGCAGTTTGTAATACCGGATAGTTTAAAGAAACAATCAGCAGAAAGTCAAGGTCAAAATCAAAATGAAGAAAAGAAGACTTTATTTGGCAGCCCTCCAATGGGTTCGTCAAGCTTTGGCGGGTTTTTGAAGCCAGAAACTAGACAACAACTTCACAATCCTAGTTCTGATTCCAGTAGCTCCAATCCATTTCGATCTGGATTTTTGTTGAAGGGTAAAAATCCAACCTGTTACGATCTTTAAAACATTTTAGGTCGAAATGAAAAATCAGACTCGAGATCAAATTCTTCTATAGCGCCTTCAAATCCATTTGCAGCTAGGTTATCGGCACCATCTAATACTAGACCTCAATTCTCTACAAATCCATCTTCTTCATATCCTTCAAGATTTGCGCCATCTCAAAATCAACGCCATGAAACTCAGTCAAGCCGGCCTCCAGGTTCAAATCCGTTTGTTTCAAGAAGCCAAAACCAAGAAATTCAGTCAAACCGACCTCCCGCATCAAATCCCTTTGCTACAAGAAGCCAAAATCAAGAAACTCAACCAGGCCGACCACCAGCTTCAAACCCTTTTACATCAAGATTGTTTTCAAAGGTAACACAGCCTGCTACGGAAACAACTCGAGAGCCTAGAGTTAAATGGAGAGACGAGAGCAACAAAATCGAAGACTTTGATGCACCAAAAAGGGACTATCGTGCGGATCGAGAAGCTCCACCATTAGTACAAAGAGTTAGGGTTAATGCTATGGAGCAAGAAATGAAGCCTGTGGGAAGACAAAGATCTGGCTCACAATCGGTAGCATCTTCTATGTTAACAGCTGCAAAAAGGAAGTCTATAATAAAGGGAAAAAGTGGTGGTGTAGGAATAACGGTAAGCTATTAAACTTTTGGGGAGTGCGAGGATGAACATTAAAAATTTTCAGAAACGCCGCTCATCAGACGAAATGAAGAAACCTAAAAAAGCTGTTTCAGCTACCAGTGCACCATTTACTTATCATACCATACCTAGTCAAAGAACAGTCTTCCAACAGTTACGTGGTCTTTTAGGGACTAACTGCCCAGCAACTTATGATAGATTCGTAATTTTGAAAAAAAGAGATGAGCTTTTATCAAAAGCTAGAGTCAAAAATACGGACGTTGAAAGTGCGAGAATCCTCCATGGAGCATGTCCTGGTAATTTTTTAAAGTATAAATCAGCAAGGAATCAGATGTGAAGTCAGACTGCGGAAGGAACCTAAGTTTTGGGCCAGAATGACCCCAGGGACCCAAACATAAGGACCCGATGGGATCCCTGACGATGGGATCCCCGAACCCATGGGTCCTGGGTACATAACCTCATGGGCCCTGGATCCATGCGTCCGGGATTCTCAGTATAAAGGGCATAGCGGTTAGACCCTGAATGCGTAACCTAGGTTATATTAAGAAAAGCCTTATTAACACATAGAAAAGTAGGGACATCTTTTTACAAATCACCCATAGACCAACGCTGCCCAAAAAACGAAGTCATTTTTCGTGGGAGCCAAGTGTCTTGGACATACATGGGCAAGCAGGGGGTACTGGGCCCCAAAATACGAATTGGTCCCAAAGGTTACTATCGACCAAAAAAAAACGTCGACAGGCGAAAAAGTCGAAATACGAATTCGTTCTCGATTTATGAATTCGTATACGAATTTTCGCAACGAATTCAGTCTGGGCGACTTCCCAAATACGAATTGGTCCATTAATTTTTCCCTCGATACGACGAATTAGGGGGGTACAGTATCCCCTCCCCTTGCCCAAGTATGGTCTTGGATCATAAGTGGCCATAATAAATGTGGGACATGTGGCCATAAATATAAGCAAGAAGAATGTTTACTTGTGACCAAATACTTCACACCAGATCAAAAAAGGTTTCATGGGTCTGGGGTTGATCCCAGAGATCTTTTTCGAATCTGGGTAGGGCATATGTACAATTGCCCAAAATCCGTCATTTCTTCTCTTGGATCCTAGTACTGTACTTGGCATAAAAATCAATTTTTTAAAGATATGTGTCCGGAACGAGAACGTTATGTCAGAGATGTTCAGAAAAATCTAAACCCATATGAATGTGATGAAAGAGGAAACATGATCCCAGAGAAAACCGTTAAGGACTACAGCAGGTCTGCTGCCGATCAAGAAGAGCCGTTGCCACATGAACTTCGTCCAGCAAGCGTGCTGAATGAGACTATGAATTACTTGATTGGCGTGGTAGGATTTTAAAACTTTTTGCTCCCATAGATTTCACGCAAAACGTCTAATAATAAAAATGTTTAGATCGCTTATGAAGAACCACCAAATTCTGAGCTCGCTAGGTGGTATGACTTTTTATGGAGTCGAACTCGATCGATCCGGAAAGAAATCACACAACAAATGATCATCAACGAAACTGCGGTAGATTTGGTAGAAAAATGTGCTCGACTCCATATTTTTGTTAGCTTTCGGCTATCAAACTTGGATGTTGGAGATTTTGATCAGAAAATGAACACCGGTGAAAAATTTTACTTAAAGGGATACTAACCGTGGTTGGGTTATATTGTCTTACGAAAAACTTTGTTTTTCATACTGCGTGCAAAAAATGCGTAAACATGTCCAAAGGGCTTGTTCTGCAAAACATACGAAAATAGGAATACAAGGATAGGAGCGCAAACTGGAATAAGGAAGGGAGTGGAAAATATGTTCTCCTCCTAAATTTGTGTGATAGCTTGATTGTTTTTTAAATATGGATGGGTTGGAGTGATTTTAAGAGTAAGGGAAAAGGGTGTTGTTTTATCATAGTTAGATGATTTTCGATTTTTATTCTGTTGGCAACACCCTCTCTTAAAATAAACACATCTTACATGTACTAAATTTTCCGCCCATTAAGTCAATAAAAAATTGCGTTTTAGAAAACCTCACCAAGTGTTTACAAAGTTTACGACATTTATATGACGATCTATCGAAAAAGGGTATTTATTGCCGAAACGAAGCCGAATTTCGAGCATATGATATAATGCTAAATCTGGCTGATACGAATGTACTCAGGTAAGCTAAACATTGGCCATAACAAATAACATATGGTAAAACAAAATATTTTTAGCCAAGTCCTAACCTATAGACTAGAGGTTCGAAAATCAAAGCCAATTCAATTGGCCTTGAAGCTAGCTAGTGCTTTACAAAATAACAACTATGTCAGGTTTTTCCGAATTCTAAAATCGGATGAAATTAGTTTTCTGCAGGTGATTTTTCAATTAAGTCTTTCTAGGAGGATACAAACAGACTCAAACCTATCCCCCAGTATCGTAATATCTTGTTGGTGGGGGGGGGGGCAAGCATCCCCAAACACCCAGAATTGCTAACAAGATTCTCTTGATTTGTGGATTTTTGACCTCCCCCCGTCACACTTCAATACAATCACCTCACACACCAATAAAATCATGGATGAGGTGATAGGGGAATCCGGATATAGGCTCTAATGGAACGAAGAGAACGATACGAATGAAATGATATAATGAACGGAACCAAATTCAGGGTTTTCGTGTCAATATTCAGGCAAATCTAAACCCGTTTCCGGACGCCGTCTGGAAATGAAATCGCTTCATTCGTATCGTTTCAAACCTTTCGTTTTGTTTCATTCGAGTCTATGCTGGAATCCGACTCTGTTTTCAATTTTCGAAAATTTACATTTTTTAGGCTTGCATGTGTTACCGATATTTTGACAATGTTCGGATCAATGCTCTAAAAACAATGATAGCATTTCGAACTTTTCCATTGGCTGAGCTAATAGAATTATTAGCGTTTGATGAAGAAATGGATGTGCTAAATTTTGCGAATTGCTTGGGAATAGAATTGGATTATAGAAACCCGACAGATTTGAATATGGCCCGAGGAAAAGAAAATATTGATGTCGCCGGGATTACACCTATTTCAAAATGGGTTGCTGAAAAGAAGAGAGGGACTTTAGCTGAAGTGGGTTTTAAAAATTTTTTATACTCCATCCTTCATATTTCCTGCCCCGACCAACCGTTCATATGTTTGCCAAATTTTTCCAAATATGGTAGTCAGTATTGTAATTAGATTTTGCAAAAAAAATTGGATTTTTGGGTAAAAAAATCGCATTTTTTGGCAAAAAATAGCCATTTTTGACGATTTTTGGTGAAAAAAGTGTCATTTTTTAGTAAAAAATTACAAAATGTTTCAAAATTGGAAAAAAATAAAGAGAATCCTTAGGAAAAATTTCAAATTTCTCAGGAATGGGGGACGACCCCCGTCCTCCCGTGGCTACACCACTGCTTAGAGGCCACGATAGAGATAAGCAAAAATTTTCATGAAATTTGGACAACTTTAAATTCGACACTCGGGATTCGAACCCAGCCTGCAGATCTGTCACTTTAGCCACTTGGCCATGAGATCAGGATGGAAAACCCATATTATGGTATTCGTTCTACTCGTCTCGTATAGACGAGTCGAATAGTATAACTCGTTTTTAAAAGTTCGAATTTCCTCCAATTTTAGCACTAAAACCGATGTGTCCCTACTGTTAAATTTTCAAAATTTAAGGTCCTATGCAACGCACCTTGTCCTCCAGTAAACCTTCCACCACCAGCCAATTCATTCACTTCCGATGGCGTCTATCAAAACGACCCTGTCCTCCTTGCCTATCTCCAGCAAAATCAAGACGAAGCCGAAAATGAGCAAGACCCACAACTCCGAAAAATGGTGCCTATCTCACCTCCACGACCCAAACCAAGTTTTCCTGCCTATGCTGCTGCTTTTGCTTCAAATGCCTTTACTGATTTATATCAAGAAAGTGTAAATGGAAAAATTGATGAAGCTGGCAAAAAAGTCTACACTGAAGCAGTATCAAAATCTCTAATGGAAAATTTGATCAAGGAACAAGTTGATGCTCAGGCTGAAGAAGTTTTGTTTATGGCAAGATTAGAGTATAAGCAAAAATTAGCGGAATTGGAAAAGGAACGGTTCAAAGAGATGATTAATAAGTACATAAATGATGAAGCAGATGCGATTCTTGGCAAGGTTTCAAAAGCATTATATCAAAAAGCGGCGAAAAAAGTTTTCAAGTAAAATTTTTAACTTAGGAATTGAAACATTGACACGAAAACCCTGAAAATCAAGGTCAAACTAAAAGTGTTAGGAAGCGGTATCTTTATTTGTCATTTCTTAATTTCGAAGAAGACGGTAAAATGTACGTTACAAATGAAAAGGTACCTCAAAATTTCTTTGTTTTAATTTGACCCTGATTTTCAGGATTTTCGTGTCAATGTTTCTTTTTTGAACAAAAATGCTATTTTTGTTGAAAAATGTATTCTTGTGATGAAAGATCTCAAAAAATTTTAAAAATTTTTATAGCCATTCTATCCACTCATACCACCGCCAACAATCCGAACAAATTGCACACGCTCAAGCACATTCGATAATCAAAGAAATTTCACTGCAGCAACTCAAAAAGATCGGTTTAAAAGTGATACAAACGGATGTAATCGAAGTAAAGCAACGACTAGACCAAATTTGTGGAAATTTGTACAGATTATGGTATCATATTTTTTCATTGTTCATCAAAAATCTTAATTTTAGGCTCAAACAATTTACGGACCGTTGGAGAAAAGTTGTCTCGCACAAGAAAATCAAAGAAGAACGAATCCGTGACATAATCACTTCTCTATCCTTAGCTAACACGGCACAAAATCATTTTTATGATCCGAATAAACCACTCAAACTTCCCACTTCTCGAAGACTTCCAGATGAAGAGCTAACTATAAAATTTGCCAAAATCAAGCTCAAACAAAGCAAGCATCAACGCTTGGCCAGAAAATGTTTTGATCTTTGGTATAATGCGACAAAGCAAAGAGTGGAACAAAGAAAATTTTTGGAAAACTTTTTCCAAGCACAAGCAGCAACGCAAGAAAAGGAAAAATCGTTTATTATGAAGAGAAAGAGGAATTATATGATACCGTTTAAGGCACCGCCAGTTTTTGGGGTACCCCAAACAAGTGCAGAAATGCTACAAGGAACACCTAGAACAGAGAAAGGGTTGGAGCCGGGGTCATTTGCAACAATGTCAGCAAAACGACCCAGATTAGTGGCGATGTTGGAAAAGAATAGAAAGAGAAGAAGTTACTTGAATTCGACCGAAATTCGAGAATTTCAAGATGTTAAAAAGGAGATTGATGAATTTCAAGGTATTTTTGGCGAAAAAATTACTAAAAAATGACAAAAAATCTCTTTTTTGGCAAAAATAGCCATTTTGACGAAAAATTTCATTGATGAACGGCGTACCAAAATCCCGAAAAGGTTGTAGCAAGAAGTCAAAATTTTAAAAAATGTCGCCAATCGACTAGCTAGCAGAGCGCTTCAAAACGAGTACCATATCATTAAGTTTTAGGGGTTTGACCCATGGCCGAGTGGCTAACGTTCGATTAAAAGCTAAAAATTTGATTTTTGCCAAAAAATTTGTGGTACTGATGGTATAGAGCTCATAGGTCGGCAAGATGGAGGGAGGGGACCCCTGATGCGGTGGTCCCCCATCATCTCCACCAAAAAAAGACGTTTTTTTTTAGCTTGAGGTAGTCTTCTGACACCCAATTTTTATGGACCACCTCATATGTTCGGCGGGATCAATGCGTGATCCCCCCTCAATTTTGGGTCCGTGCGTGCGTGGGTCAGGGTAGAGGCCCCCCCCCCTTGCCGAGCTGAATGAAACACCATAAATGTGTCCCAAAGTCATAATTTTCACTTTAAAAAAATTTTAGATACACCCGTCAAATCCAATAATTTCTTTGGCGATTTCCAATTTTCATCTGGCTATCAACCATCTCCGATTCTTCCAAAACGACTTTCACTCCCGGATAGATTTTCAGTCTGTGATATCGTGCCGGATTCTCCAGCCAAGCGAATAAGCTTCAGCCCTACAAAAGCATCACAAGACCATGTTTTTAAAGCCTCCGTTTCTAGTCTAGAGAAAAAGCTGGAAGAATTTCGACTTGCATTGAAAGAAACTGAAGCAATGGTAGAAAAGAATACGCAAAAGTGTAGGGAAGTATTGAATTGTACAGCTTAACAATTTTAATCTTTTATTTGTTGTTATTATCTATGTTGATGCCTTTATTTCGTTTTAAGAAAATAAAAAAATACAGCATTCTACTTAAGCTAATTAAAGCAAAGGACATGGTGCATGAAATTTAAGAAAATATTTTATGCAACTATTGTAAGAAAGGTTGTATAGGTCGCAAAGGTTGATCTTCTTGACGATTGAACCGAAGTAACTCTTCTGGTTGGTGGTTATTTTGGTGACTTTCATGTTGATCTCCATGAATTTGAACCATTCCCTGATGTTCACCGGATTCTTTATGTTCTTTCTCTTCTTCTCCTTCCTCGTGTGAAGTATCGCCTCCACTAAGAATGTGTGGGGATAGGACCTAAAATATTTTTTTAACATTTGAATTTGGGAATGTGGTTGGGTGGCACTGTGCAGACTTTCTCACAACATTTTTTTATTGAAAGTTTGAGGTGAGTCTAAAGAAAAGGTCATAAATAATCGTTTGATGAAAAGATGAGGGTTGAGAAATTTCCTCCCATTGGGTAGTTGGTTAGGCTTAGCGTAGACAGGGATCTCTTACTAATTTTATGTAAGCTCGTTCCAGAGAAGCTAGCAGAGGACCGCAACCATACATGGGCAAGCAGGGGGTACTGGGCCCCAAAATACGAATTGTTCCATTAATTTTTTTCCCGATACGACGAATTAGGGGGTACAGTTCCCCCCCCCCCCCCCCCCTTGACCATGTATAGCCGCAACGGCTGCCGCAGGCCATTGAGTCCTGTCGATAGCTGCTGCGGTTCACTGATGCAGCTCGCACTGGTCGCTGCGGAGCATACACAATAACGGGTAGAACAAGAACGGGACACAAAAACGAGACGACAAGAATGGGACGATCGAACGGGACGACAAGAACGGGGCGATTTTTTTCAGATCTCAGCTCCTTTGAAGAATTTTTAGATAGTGTAAAAGACTTTTTTCTCAACTTTTTATCCTGAGTAAAAAAGTCTTTGACACCATATTAAAAATTTTTTTAGGAGCCGAGATTTGAAATCATCCTGTTCTTGTCATCCCATTTTTGTCGTTCGATCTTGTCATCTCGTTATTGTTCACCTCGTTTATGTGTTGTTTGAACGATCGTTACATCCCGTTATTGTGTATGCCCGCTGCGGCCCTCCGCGGGTTTCTGGAACCGAGCCATAAACTACCTCAACAATCATAATATGTTCACTCATAACTCTTGGCGACAAAATACTCGGATTTAAAACATAAACGCCATAAGCTTCGGGCGACATCGCTCTAGGTTGAAGAATAGCTAAACGGAAAAATTTACATATTTTCGAAAAGCTCTTACATGGGCTTAAAATTTCAATCATAAGCGCGCTCGGACTTAAAACTTTGGCTTCAAGAAATTTCGGAGATAAAACTTCGGCTATCAAAGCTTCTGGTGATAAAACCCAAGCCTGAAGTGCTCTAGGTGATAGGATTTCAGCACGAAATGCTCCTGGTGATAATATTCTTGAAATTAGAGCACCGGGAGACAATATGGATGGTACGAAAGCTCTTGGAGATAGGGTACTTACCTTAATTTTTTAAAATTTATCTAGATTTCAACCCAAAAACTTACAATTAAAGCTTCAGGATACAAAACCTCGCTGTAGAAAGCATGTGGCGATAAAGTAACAACTTCAAGCGCTACTCCTTGCCCGATTTTTGCGGTAAAAGCACTTGGCATAAGGGTGTGAAAACCGTGAATATGTGCATGTCCGCCTGAAGGTGCATCATGAGCTGCACCATCATGATGTGTTTCTTTTAATTGTTCATGAGGATTTGAATGTGGATTTTCAACATGGCTTGTCTCATTTTGAGATTCTCGTCTTACACGGTTATTTTGGTTTGCTAAAAAAATCAAAAAACTATGAGTTAGTAAGAAAGAAATTCTTACATGTGAAATTTGGAGGCCATTTTAGACTTGCATCATTTTCAAGTTTTGCCAACTTTCTTATATCGCTTTCTAATCTTTTTTCTCTTTCTTCGGGTGACATATTTGCATAATCTGCATAGCTAAGTTCAAGTTTTGGTGCATCTAAATCGAGTTCACAAATTGATTTTTATCCAATTTTTACAAACTTACACCGCCCACTATAAATTAATGGAATCTGATTTGGTTCCAAAAATGTGTATCCATATTTCTTGAGTGCTTGTTTTTGTTCCGGTGTATAATTTTTTTGCACAAGTTCCCAATTTTGCTCCATCCTTTCCAATTCTAGGACCGCTGGATACATTTCTTCTTTCATATATTTAATATCTGGTTCTAAATGCTGTATGGCACTTTCTAAGGCTTTTGAAGCACCGCTTAATTCCATGAGAAGATCTAGCCATTCACTATGTTCTAATTGTTCTCCAGTCATGGTCTAAAGTTAATTGATCAACAAATAATTTGATTTGAAGGCAGGTCATATCTAGTGTGCAAGCTAGAGATGGGATTATGCTGGAAATCCGGTTTTGCCGGACTTTGTCAGGTTTTTTGAAAGATCTAGATTTTCGGATTTTCAAATTTTGGATACAATTCTACTTGAACTTGGCTAAAGCCTTTGAAGCACCGCTTTATTCAATGAGACTACCTGGAATATTTCAGGCCATGAAAACAGCCCATCTCGATGAAAACTTAATAAATCTGGAGAAAGAATGTGAGATTTTCGAGGTTTTGAAGGCAATATAGACATTATTCTTGGAGATAGGAAAGAAAATTTTTGGCTTTTTGAACCCTAAAATACAAATTTTCCATCTTCGAGAATGTTTTCTTTACCGTAAATTGATTTATTAAATTCAACACTTCTTCTAAAATAGTGAGATTCTTCACATTGCTTGTTTTATATTGTACTGGGAATTTTGTACTTTTTAGGAAACTAAAATTTGTTTCTTTTATATACAGGTGAACCTCGATATAGCGACATAGCGAGCCCTCTATATTGATCATATATTGTTTGTATTATATGAGAGTTCACAGCAGTACAGGTGTTGAGTTTTGAGTATAGGCAATAATGCCTAAGTAAAGGCTTGGTGCCTGAGTACAGACATTGAGTTCTGAGTACAGGCATTGATGCCTGCGCACAAGCTTGGTGCCTGAGTACAGACTTGGTGCCTGAGTACAGGCTTGATGCAAATGTTGTTCGGATAAAATTGTTTTTTCCGAAAAATCTGCTCTGGTATGTGAATTTTGCGATACTCTAGATCGGTCGCCATATCCCGAATCAGTCGAATCTCTGGATTGGTTACAACAGATGTATAAAATTCCTTATATAAAAGTTAATTCTTACTTTGAGTTAGCAGCACTAATTTTTCTCATATATGCATTACAATATTCTACCATCTTCATATATTTTTGAACTTTTTTCAAGTTTTCAAGATTCTTCCATTTTGTAGAGCTGTTGGGGTTATGCTTTTCTAAGAAAAAGTAATCTTTTAAACAAAATAAAGATGGAGCTTCTTGCCTTCCACGATAGACAAGGGATAGCTAGAAGTCTGAAGGTGGGGAGATGGCCCTCTGACCCTATTATATTTTTCATGCTATAGAAATAGGGAAAAATGCTAATTACCAAATGAAGCAGTCATTCTTTGTTTCCTTCTTGCTCGATATAGACCTCTATACGCTGTAGATTCATTAGCCGATGCTATATTCTTATTGAACTTTTCTATCAACCAATGCTTGGTTGGCTTTTTTCTAAGACTTCCTTCATTTTGTATGTTTTCATAAATTTCTCGAGCAGGGATAGGCTTGTCAAAGAAATTTCGAACATATTTGGTGGAGCTAACAAGCACCTTTTCATGGTTAGTGTTATATTTTTGTGCATCTAGCCCTTCTGATTCTTCTTTTGATGTTGATTTAAATTCCATGCTTTCTCTTGTCTTTGACATCAACTCCAAACCGGGCATATTTACTGGCTTTATCGGCTCACCAAGTGGTATATAAGTTTTAGTCGCGGATAGAGTATGTAGCTTGCCAATACGGAAGACTTCTCTGAAGTTTAGCCCCCATGGCTTGAAATCGTTTTCTGGCTCTTCAATTCGGTTTCTAGCATCAATTAAGGAAACGACACATTTTGCTAGGTTGACTGGAGTTTTGGCATCTTCTTCACATTTTTTATAGATAAACTTTTCTACGAAAGGAAGTTCTGTTGATAGTAAATATTTTGCTTTGGCCTAAAATTTTCCTAAATTAACCTGGGGAACATATTTCCAAGATAGCAACTTTTTAGGCACCCACTTCCGCATGATCCTTTCTGCCTTACTTTAAGTAAAGTCATAACAGCAGTCCGATGCCAATAATCGTCCAAACGATCCAAATTTAATTGAAAATACTGCTTGTTGTACTTTTCTTGATGCTCGTCAAAACAATCAAAAAGTGAACAAATTTTTATATAGTTCTAAAATTATTTTAAAAAACTTACAAAACCCGTAAATTCGAAATATAAAAATAATCACTACTATCCGGCTATAGATAGTCACATGTTTGTAGCCATGAATCATTGAGATAATTCAGTCTGGCTTTTCAGAAAATGGCATCTAAAAGATTTATTTTATTAGAAATTTTTTCAGGGGATATTTTTGTCAGCTCTTTGACCATAATAACGACATTGGATTTAAGATAATAAGGACAACGGACGGTTGTTCTTCTGTAACTTTGTTCTTGACCGTTTGTCATTGGTTGTTCACAGGACCAAGGCTAAGCCTAAGGCCAAGACCAAGTCTAAGGCTTTGGTCTTGGTCTTAGCCTTGGTCTTGGCCTTGACCAAAACCAAGGATAAGGCCAAGACCAAGTCTAAGGCCTTAGCATTGGCCTTGTCCTTAGAATTGGTCTTGTCCTTAGCCTTGTCCAAGGCTAAAGCTAAACCTTAGGAGCAACCAGTCGCTCAGACGAACAACCGGCCGGTCATAAGGACATACAGCCGACCTGTTATACCTACCCGCTTTTCCCGACCTGTTGTTCTTCTAAAAATTATTTTTGCCAGAAGAACAATAGATCGGAACACCAGGTCATTTTAGGAACAACCGGTCTGAGGGAAAAGAACAACCAGTCGGGAACAAAGAACAGCCGGTCGAAAAGAACAAGCAGTGGTCAAAGAACAACACGACAAAAGTGTCATTTTACCGATAATAATGGATTATCTCAGTTACAAAAGTACAACTGGGCGATCTTTGATGGTGTTTTATAAAAAGGAGCGTTCAAAATAGTATTAATAAAAATAATGATTTCATGTGAGGCCCAAACAATTTAGAAATCGTAATATGAAAATCTATGGTTTTTTAAAATACATCAAAAGCTTTAAAATGATTTTTTTCAAATTTTACAAAAATCATCATCTTTGTCCACATTATGTTTTCGTGCTGATAGGCGAAAATTTTTTTGTTGAAACCCTTGAGCCAAATAAGCAGACGTCTGAAATATCGATGTTGGCATTTGAAAACGTTGTTAATCGTCGTTTTTAAAAGGCACAAACCTCGGAGATGTCGACGTCGTCAACATAGGTCAACAAGGTAGGGGGAAAGAATCCCCAATGAGGTGGTCCCCCTTCAATTTTGAGTCCATGGGTGAGTGGGTTAAGGAGGAGACTCTCCCCCCCCCCCCCCCCCCCCCCCGCCGACCTATGGTCTCCAACGTTTGGAACGTCCGACGTTTGAAACGTCGCTATTCAAAAACTTTTAAGTTTTCGAAACATTTGAATTTTGTTCAACACGTTTATTCGAGGTAAAAGAAAAATCCGCTTCGTATGGACGAAATTTTTGTTTTGCCAATGGTGTCCTACTAACGTCGATGTGATGTTTTTAAACATCACATCGACGTTAGTAGGACACCATTGGTTTGCACATGTATGTTTCAAAACAAAAATTTCGTCCATACGAAGTGGATTTTTCTTTTACCTCGAATAAACGTGTCGAACAAAATTCAAATGTTTCGAAAAGTGAGAAAGCATTTCGAAAATCCTACACCCACAAATACAAAGCAAGATCAGATTCATTTAAATAAGAGAAATTTATGGGAAGACTTTAAAATGTCATAATTTGCAGACTGTATATCCTATTATGCCAAAGAGATGGAAGTGCGCATGAGCTTATGGATTAGAATTAGTCTGACCCAAATAAGCCATTTTCCTGTTTTAAATAGCGTTCGTTTTAGTCAATTGTCATCCAGTTATTATGTCATCCAGTATCCATTTATATCAAAAACGTTTTTTAAGAAAAGTGGGCATTGGTCCGCACAACAAAATCGAGATTCTCCTTTTTCAAAATTCAAAATTTCTTTTTAAATGCCATGATGAGTAGAAAATGTTGTGAAAAAATTATAAACAAATTAGACTGCAGTCGCATTACCCCACAAAGCTAGATCGAATTTTCTGAAAATCAAAGTGGTAAAAAAACGGTATGCAATTTTTTCACCTTAGAAAATTAACTCTAAATGCTGTAGCCAAAAGTTTGGTATGTCTAGATAGGCTAAAGGGTGCCTATAAACACACAACAAAAATTAAGAAAAAAGCTTTAAGTTGGCCGAGAAAATCGACTTTTTGTGCGACACATCATAATCGGGGACATCCCAACTTCAAAAGCTTCCATAGCCCTAAAAATAAATTTTTTTTTCAAAAAATTTTTCACGTTATTTTCTACTCAACATGGCATTTAAAAATAAATCTTGGAAAAGGAAAATCTCGATTTTACTGTGCCATTACCGAAGTTCACTTTTCATAAAAAACGTGTTATAAATAACGAATATCCATAAATTTCAACAAATTTCCACAAATTATTTAAAAAAATACAAAAAACCACTAATTGTCAACAATTTTCACATCATAAGTTAATTTATTATGGCTAAATCAACGGGAAGCCAATTGTAAATGGAGCGAAACGGCGAAAACCGGTATCAATGTTTTTGACAGAATTTTGAGTCGAGTACAGTGTTTTATATGCCGATAATAATAGACATATTGAAAGCGCAAGTGAGTACGGGTCAACAATGAAATATTTAATTGAACTTTTGAAAAGTAATCTGACAAGGTCTTGACAAGAAACTGACAATGTGTTATATTGACCTCGAAAATGACCTCGATTCAGCTTATATAGAAATTTATTGCTTCAATGGTTCGAATACAATAAATTTTCACTTTACAATTTTACAATTTCGTAAACAAGAAATTTACACGCATTATAAACCACTTATGGGGATAAAAAATTCAAAACATATAGTTCACATAGATCACAATGGATCTGTTTTACAGAGCCACCAAGCAGTGGCATAGGGAGAAGAGTTGGAAAATTTTTTCTGGATCTTCTACCCCCAGGTTCCAGTAAGAATTTTGAAAAATAATCATTTTAAAGATGAGAAAATAAAAAATTATATTTATTTAATTATAAAAAACAAGAAACAGTGATTTTTGTACAGAAAAAATTTTTATATAGGTCTTTAAAAATGCAGTTTGACAGTAACATTTGTCCTAAAAATTCTGACAAGGAAATTGCCCCAACTTGGTTTTTTCGAAGAGGCCAACGTTAATATATCCAAATTTGCATCTTTTCATCCCATCAAATGCAACAAGAATTATCGAAAAAGCTTTTAACCATAATGACCATTTCTTTGAACCATACATTTACAATCCCCCGGATCATCCGGGGGGGGGGGGGGGATATCGCAAGAATTTTCGAAAATCATGTCGCATGTCGCATGCCCCCTTCCCTTCAAGAAAAAAACAATAATGGTCCCCCCTTATGATTTTTATCCAAAAATGACATTTATATATATACATAACGCAAAATTTTTTGGCGCTTCGCGTTATGGTAAAAACTTGAGAATTGTTGACGTCGGCCAAAAAAAATGTCGCCAAATTGAAAAATTGTTAATATATGATTTGGAAAATCATGACGCATCAGGTAGAATTATCCGGCCCCCTTGTAAATGTATGCTTTGAACCCTAATTTTGACCCCAAAAATCATATTTTTGGCCCTATCTCATCATAGGGTGTCGACGAAAAAAACTTTCCGCGGCTTTTTACCACCTCTACAATGGATAAAAAATTGACATATGTTTAGGCAAAACCGGAGAAACCAAGTTGGGACAGCTCCCTTGTGAGGGTATTCACATATTATCCAATTTGATGATGATGTTCATGCCCTTCAGCATCTTTGTTCCCAATTCCTTCAATTTCTTCGTGCTCGTTTTCTTCTTCCTCTTCTTCTGATTCCTCACCTCCAAGAATATGCGGTGATAAGATCTTAATTTTTATAACACCTAATTGTTAACCCAAATTAAAATACTTCAACCAACATGTGTTCTTCACTAAAAACTCTCGGTGACAAAATATTCGGGCTTAAAACTAATAAGCTCATATATTCATCTGATCCCACTCTAGGCTCAACAAAATCTAAAAATTTCAAATTATAACTTTATCATAAAAATTTCTTATACGAGGACTTAAAACTTCCAACATCAATGCTTGTGGTGATCCTACTATTGCTTCAAACATTTGTGGTGATAAAATTTCTGCAACAAAAGCTTGCGGTGAAAGAATGAATGCGGTGAATGCTCTAGGTGATAAAATTTCAGAGTTAAATGCATTTGGTGTTAAATGTCTAGCTCCAAGTGCCATAGGACTTAAAATAGCAGGGACAAATGCATACGGAGATAGTGTACCAATCTAAAATTTCACTGGTTTCTTATGTCCGTATAGTTAAGATTCAACACAAAAAATTCTACGCTCTCCCTAACGATTCATACTTTACCCTAAAAATAAAAAATGCTTCATTTTTCTTGAATTTTCACAATAAACTGAGACCAAGCACCTTCGGCGCTCTGCAACGCTTACCATAAGGGTTTAGATCGCACCTTAAAAAGTTAGTCCGCACAGACATTACACGTTTTATATAAGAAGATATCAACAAAAATGGCTACCTTTTTGAATGGACTTTTTAATTCTCTGATAAACTTAGTGGCTAAAACCTACCACAAAAAATTCCGGTGTAAACAATTCCGTAACAAATGCAAATGGTGAAAGAACAAAGCCACCTACTGCAACTCCATCATTTATTCGAGTTTCGAAAGCAAACGGTTCTAAGACTTCAAAATCTTTTGGACGATCAGATCCTCCTGGAACTGGTGGTCTTCTTGTACGTCCAGGACCTGTTCCATTTCTTGTACCGGTGAAATTACGAGGAAAGATAGTTGTAGTAGTCATTGTAAGAAGAGTATTAGTGGTATTGCTGGGTGACATCGTTGTTGTCGTACTAGGGTTTATAGCTGTTGCAGGGCTAGAGTTTATAATGGTTGTAGAAGTAAGAGTTGTTGCAGCTGTTGTAGTAGTCCCAGTAGATATAGGATTCATAGTCGCAGAAGGTGTTGAAGTTGGCTCTTGTCTTTTATATCTCCTCCATTCTTCACCATTTTCAAGCTCTGGATTGAGTCTAGCAAGTTTTCTGATAGTCTCTTCCAGTATTAGTTCTTGTTCGTCATCTGGTAGGCTTGTCATGCTGACAACTTTTTCCAAATTATTTAAATTGTCTAAAATGAGGTTTTATGATTTAGACCATAGGTCGGCAAGGTGGGGGGAGGACCCCCGATGAGGTGGTCCCCACCACCTTATTAAATTTGACTAAGATTTTAATAAAAAAGGACTTTTTTTAGCTTGAGGTAGTCTTCTGGTACCCAATTTTTATGGACCACCTCATATGTTCAGCGGGGTCAATGAGTTGGTCCCCCCCCCTTAATTTTGGGCACATGAATGAGTGGGTCAGGGGGAGGCTCCCCCCTGCTGACCTATGATTTAGACAAAACACGTTACCTTTTCCATAGATTAGCTCAAGTTGCTCTTTACGTAAGGAAGCATAGCCTTTTTGTTTTAAAGCTTCTTTCTGCTCAGGTTGATAAGTTTTTGACAGATAGTCCCAATTTTGCTGACCAAATTCTAATTTTTCGACTAAAGGAAGCATATTGCTTTGAAGATGTTCCATCTCTGGTTCTAGGCGTTTTATCACATTTCCCAATACTTTTGAGGCGCCACTGATTTCCATGAGCACATCTAGCCAGCGGTTTTTCTCTTCTTCATCAGTGTTAATTATCTATTTTGCATTACCTGTTTGTAAAAGAAATAAATAGAATACCTCAAATAAGCGTGGTAATGAAATAAAGCCATCTTCTTGAAAGCTTAATACAGTTGGAGATAATATACCAGATTTCTTGTTATTCGTTTTTGAAGGAAAAACAGGAAAAATCTTAGGTGATAGAAGTGAGAAATTAGTGTCTCCTATTTCCTAAATTTTTAGCTCGTTAAAGTTGTGGCTAGGAATAATAATATGACATGGAAATTTTTTCTCGGCGTTTTGGGCTTCGGGATAGGGGGTAGGATTGCATAAGATATGTAGAGGACGACCGTCATATGACCACGCAGAGATGCATCATAAAAGCTATACAGGGATCACTAATCGAATTGAAGGGGGTGTCACTATATGGAGAGTTGACTGTAGTTGAAGCCCATCTGTGGGTCAAGGGCGGTGAGACCTAGAGTAAGTGCATAGTTTACCTACCGGAGCAGAATTTATCAGCGATAAAATTTCTTCGAGAAAATCCAATTTCTGTGATTCAAAGACCTTATATTTAACGGGTAATTTAAGTGATTTTAAAAATCTAAACTTAAAGTTTAGTTTATGTTAATAAAAACCTTCCTTGAATTTTCTTTGTTTAGTCTTTTCATGTAGCCAGAACATTTCTCAATCATTTTCACATAATCTCGAATTTTACGAAGATTTTCAATATTTTTGCTAGTATATGCAGTTTTTTGTGGCCTTGAATCTAAAAGTATTTTGTTGGAAAGACACCATTTCACCCTGAAATAATGATCAGGGATGTAAAAAGTTTAGAAAATTTTCGTGTCCTTAAAGGACCAGTCTAGTCAGTATAACCATATGAAAACAATGATATATTCGAAAAGATCATGAAAAATGGAGCATTTTTTGTTTTTACGGCATGTTTTGAATCGTTGCATTTTTCATGATCTTTCCAAATATACCGTATTTCCTCTAAAATAACCCCCTCTTTTGAGGGTGGTTGAAAAAAACAACCCCGGGGGTTATTTTAGAGGAAATACGGTATCATTCATTTTTTCATATGGTTGTAAATTACTGGACTGGTCAGTTTGTTATTAATAAAACTAAAGTTTTCGCGGATGAAAGTCAGGGAAGCATTTTCAAGCTTTGGGAGTGCGCGCAATCGATTTCTCGCATCAAAATTACCCTAGAAGGGTCTTTGCTACAAAAATTTGAGAAAATTTTTTTTCGGAAATCGGGCTGTAAGATTACCCTCTTAAAGGAGGGGCAAGAATCGTGACTGCATCTCTGTCAGAAGATTTTTTCTGTCAGAAAAATCCTAGAAAGAGCTCCAATTTGAATTTATTTAGTGAGATTAACGCATGGGAAAGTTTTTAAAAGTCATTTCGAGTCAAAATTCGATTTCTAAAAAATTCAAAACCATGTCCGAAGCTCAATACCATTGATTTTACGTGTATTTTTTGAATTTTCTAACCCCCCTAAAATACCCAAGATAATTCTTTTCGACCGAAATTTCTTTCATGCAGATGCATTTCAATATGGAGAACATTTCTAGTGTGATTTCGAAAAAATCCGAGAAAATTTTTTTTCGGTCTCTAATTTTTATTACCATGTGTAAAAATGGCTGAAAAATCGAATTTCTCGAATTTTTTCGAAATCACACTAGAAATGTTCTCCATATTGAAATGCATCTGCCTGAAAGAAATTTCGGTCGAAAAGAATTATCTTGGGTGTTTTAGGGGGGTTAGAAAATTCAAAAAATACACGTAAAATCAATGGTATTGAGCTTCGGACATGGTTTTGAATTTTTTAGAAATCGAATTTTGACTCGAAATGACTTTTAAAAACTTTCCCATGCGTTAATCTCACTAAATAAATTCAAATTGGAGCTCTTTCTAGGATTTTTCTGACAGAAAAAATCTTCTGACAGAGATGCAGTCACGATTCTTACTCCCCCTTTAAGAAAATTTCAAAATTTTTCATTAAATCATTACCCCTGCACAGGTTTTCAACTTACCCATGGTATCACGTTTATGAAGCTTCCTAATTCTTTTTTCGAAATATTTCTTTGCTGGTCTTGGATCTAATATTTTAGGAAAAATTTTATAAACCATCATTTTTATTCTTTACTACCTCTGACATCTTGTATATGAAGCTTCTTTATTCTTTTTTCAAAATAACTCTTTTCATAAAAATCTTTTTCATATGCCAAGTTTTCGTCTTGATAATCATCATAATTTTCCTTGACAGGATACAAAAGTTTTTTCTTGGCTGAGAAGGTGATATTTAATTTGTGTGAGCTCTTTTCAGGCTCTGGGTATGATTTTGGGAACAGAAAAGATGCGTATTTATCCCAAAATGCTGGCTCTGGATCGAGACTTTCACTAATAACAAACTTATTATCTCTAGCATTCATTAAGGTGACTAAACATTTAGCAAGTGCCACAGGAGTTTTGGCAGCACTCTCACATTGATTGTAAACCAGTTTTTCCATATGTGGAATGTTTAATGACAATAAACATTTGGCTTTAGACTAAAATATTCGCGTTTTTGCTTTTTTTTAATGGTGCAAATTTCCTAAATTGTAAATCGGGCATTAGTTATAGGTCTCAGTAGCACAATGGTACAACGATTCAGAATATGCCGTAAAAACAAAAAATGCTCCATTTTTCATGAACTTTCCGAATATATCATTTTTTCATATGGTTATAACTTACTGGACTGGTCCTTTAATGAGGTGGGGGAGAGAATCGACTTCATCGTAGTTGAGGTGAAGGGAGGAAGCTCAGATAAAATTTTTGGAGAAAGCGTTTGTGAGTGGTGTGGTCTTAATATACAGAGTTCCCAAAAAAACTTTGTGATTTTTTTCAAAAAATTTCAAATTTTTTAATTTTCACCAAAATAACACTATAGGGGATTTTTCTATGCGAGAAATCAATTGCGCGCATTCCCGTCCTTGAAAACGCTTTCCTGACATTGTATTAACCTATTTCGCTTCAATACACACATTTCCTCTCAGGGCCAGGGAAGCGTTTTTAAGGTTCAGCAATGCTCGCAATTGATTCTTCGCATGGAAAAATCGGCATATATAATAACGGGACGAACAAGAACGGGCACAAAAAAGGACAAAGAAGGGAATTTCAAGCACAATTGTAGTCTCATTCAATTATTCCATCCCGTTCTTGTCTATGCCAAAAACCCCTATAGGATCATTTTTGTGAAAATTAAAATACTTGAAAAAATCGCAAAGTTGCCATTTTTGGCACTCCGTAGTACTCATATATGCCGTCTAGCTAACACCAAATACCTTTAACAATGCCATAATAGCAGTTCTATGCCAAAATTCATTAAGCTTTTTAATATCAATAGAAAAGCGATGAGTAATTTTTCCAGAATCAACAATATTGCTATATATTACTTCCGTCAAAAATCCCAAAATTATTATCAGCACCGGTAAACTCCTCATAAGTATACAAATTTCCTCAATTCCTACATAGGCTTGGAAAATAACCATGCAAGTGTATGTTAATTAGCAAAATATTTTTCGTCGCGGCACGTTTATTGTAGCCAACCGCTTTCGCTTTTATTATCCGGATAAATCGGTTATTTCTTCAGTTTATTCGGGTCAGTTTGGTAACCTACGTGTAATAATCCTAGATTTCAACAACTAATGAAAATGATCAAGAGCAATTCGTAGAAATTTTTTATAAGAAAATTTGGAAAAAATTGAACGACTATACTCTGCTGTAAAGCAAAAAAAGTGGGTAAACATTGTAAAGTGGATAAGGAAGCCGCTCATCCGAGTTGGCAAGTTAAAGGACCAGTCCAATAATTTACAACCATATGAAAAAACCGCTTCTCTAATTACACCACTGTCCAAATTTAAAAATTTTTATTCTCCCCATCTCATACACTATTCGCTCGTCTACCAGAACTTGTGCTTTTTTCACTTTTGATTTATTTCCAAACTCGTGAGAGAAAATATTTTATGCAACAATTGAAAGAAAGGATGTATAGGCCGCAAAGGTTGATCTTCTTGACGATTGAACCGGAGTAACTCTTCTGGTTGATGGTTATTTTGGCGACTTTCATGTAGATCTCCATGAATTTATCATTCTATGATGTCCGGATTCTTTATGTTCTTCCTCTTCTTCCTCGTGTGAAGTATCGCCTCCTCCAAGAATGTGTGGGGATAGGACCTAAAATATTTTTTAATAATTGAATTCGGGTGGTGTGCGGGGGGGTGGGTGGCACTTACGGGCTTCTTCAAAACAATTTTCTGTTGAAAATTTGAGGTGGGCACCCAAATAAAAGGTCATACAGGGTGTTTCAAAACAAAGGGAATACCTGGAAATTTTTATTTTTACGCATGATTTTCATCTTTTTTTAAAAGCGTCTTTTATCTCTTTTTTTAGTTAAAAAATGAAGGAATTAAGATCTGCTATTATTAGATGCATCAAAGAGGTATTCCGAAACGAGAAATTTCAAGAATTCTGGATATTCCATTGACGACAGTGTTCAAAGATATTAAGCGATACGAAGAAACTGGAACCAATAAGATAAGAAGGCACCGAATAGACCAGAAAGAGTTATAAATTTTACAGGTGTTCCCTTTATTTTGAGACACCTTGGATATAATTGTTTAATGAAAAGATGAGTATTGAGGAATTTCCTCCTATTGGGTAGCTTAGCGTAGATGGGAATCTCTGCTTACTAATGTAAGTGCGGTTCCAGAGAAGCCAACGGAGGGCTTCAACAGCCACTGCAGGCCATTGCGTCCTGCCGATTGCTGCTGTGGTTCACTGATGCGGCTAGCACTGGCCGCTGCGGCCCTCCGCGGGTTTCTGGAACCGGGCCATAAACTACCTCAACAATCATAATATGTTCACTCATAATTCTTGGCGACAAAATACCCGGATTTAAAACAAAAAAACTATAACCTTCGGGTGACATTACTCTAGCTTTAAGAATAGCTAAACGAAAAAAATTTACATATTTTCGAAAAGCTCTTACATGGGCTTAAAACTTCAAACATAAGCGCGTTCGGACTTAAAATTTTGGCTTCAAGAAATTTCGGAGATAAAACTTCGGCTATCAAAGCTTCTGGTGATAAAACCCAAGCCTGAAGTGCTCTAGGTGATAGGATTTCAGCACGAAATGCTCCTGGTGATAATATTCTTGAAATTAGAGCACCGGGAGACAATATAGATGGTACGAAAGCTCTTGGAGATAGGGTATTTACCTTAATTTTTTAAAATTTATCTAGATTTCAACCAAAAAACTTACAATTAAAGCTTCAGGAAACAAAATCTCGGTGTAGAAAGCATATGGCGATAAAGTAATAACTTCAAGAGCTACTCCTTGCCCGATTTTTGCGGTAAAAGCACCTGGCCCAAGGGTGTGAAAACCGTGATGTACATGTCCGCTCGAGAATACATCATTTGAATCTTCATCATCGATTGTCTCATTTTGAGATTCTCGTTTTACACGGTTATTTTGGTCTGGTAAAAAAGAAATCAATCAACTATGAGTTAGTAAGAAAGAAATTCTTACATGTGAAATTTGGAGGCCATTTTAGTCCTGCATTATTTTCAAGTTTTGCCAACTTTCTTATATCGCTTTCTAATCTTTTTTCTCTTTCTTCGGGTGACATATTTGCATAATCTGCATAGTTAAGTTCAAGTTTTGGTGCATCTAAATCGAGTTCAAAAATTGATTTTTATCCAATTTTTACAAACTTACACCGCCCACTATAAATTAATGGAATCTGATTTGGTTCCAAAAATGTGTATCCATATTTCTTTAGTGCTTGTTTTTGTTCCGGTGTATAATTGTTTTGCACAAGTTCCCAATTTTGCTCCATCTTTTCCAATTCTAGGACTGCTGGATACATTTCTTCTTTCATATATTTAATATCTGGTTCTAAATGCTGTATGGCACTTTCTAAGGCTTTTGAAGCACCGCTTAAGTCCATGAGAAGATCTATCCATTCACTATGTTCTAATTGTTCTCCGGTCATGGTCTAAAGTTAATTGAACAAAAAATAATTTGATTGAAGTCAGGGCCAAATCTAGTGCAGGCTAGAGATGGGATTATGCTGAAAAAATCAGGTTTTGCCAGACTTTGTCAGATTTTTCTGAAAGATCTGGATTTTCGGGATACTGGAATTCTGCTTGAAACTGGCTACCTGGAATATTTCAGGCCATGAAAACAGCCCATCTCGATGAAAACTTAATAAATCTGGAGAAAGAATTTGAGATTTTCGAGATTTTGAAGGCAATATAGACATTATTCTTGGAGATAAAAAAGAAAATTTTTGGCTTTTTGAACCCTAAAATACAAATTTTCCAATTTCGAGAATTTTTTCTTTACCGTAAATTGATTGATTAAATTCAGCACTTCTTCTAAAATAGTGAGATTCTTCACATTGCTTGTTTCATATTGTACTGGGAATTTTGTACTTTTTAGGAAACTAAAATTTCTTTCTTTTATATAAAGTTGAACCTCAATATAGCGACACCCTGAACCCGGTCCCTTAGGACCGGGTTTAAGATGTCGCTATATCGAGGGTGTTGTTATATCGAGATGTCACTGTAGCCTAAGTTCCTTATAGTTAAATCTTACTTTGAGTTAGCAGCGCTAATTTTTTTCATATATGCGCTACAATATTTTACCATCTTCATATATTTTTGAACTTTTTTCAAGTTTTCCAGATTCTTCCATTTTGTAGAGCTGTTGGGGTTATGTTTTTCTAAGAAAATGTAATCTTTTAAACAAAATAAAGCCTGGAGGGTCTTGCCCTTCACGATAGACAAGGCATAGCTAGAAGTCTGAAAGTGGGGAGATGGTCGTCTGACCCTACTATATTTTCTATGTTATAGAAATTGGCAAAAAAATACTAATTACCAAATGAAACAGTCATTCTTTTTTTCCTTCTTGCTAAATCTCTATACGTAGTAGATTCATTAGCCAATACTATATTTTTGTTGATTTTTTCTATCAACCAATTCTTGGGTGGTTTTTTTCTAAGGCTTCCTTCATTTTGTATGTTTTCATAAATTTCTCGAGCAGGGATAGGCTTGTCAAAGAAATTTCGAGCATATTTGGTTGAGCTAACAAGCACCTTTTCATGGTTAGTTTTATATTTTCGAGCATCTAACCCTTCTAATTTTTCTTCCGATGTTGATTTAAATTTCACGCTTTCTTTTCTTTTTTGATTCAACTCCAAACTGGACATATTTACTGGCTTTATCGGAGCATCAAGTGGTCTATAAGTTCTAGTCGCGGATAGTAGCTTGCCAGTACGAAAGACTTCTCTGAAGTTTAGCCCCCATGGCTTGAAATCTTTTTCTGGCTCTTCAATTCGGTATCTAGCATTAATTAAGGAAACGACACATTTTGCTAGGCTGACAGGAGTTTTGGCTTCCTCTTCACATTTTTTATAGATAAATTTTTCTACGAAAGGAAGTTCTGTTGATAGTAAATATTTTGCTTTGGCCTAAAATTTTCCTAAATTAACTTCCTTCGTTCAATGGCCTGAATTTCCTTTAGTGAGGGGGTAGTGGCGTAGGGAAGAAGACATCAGAAGCACGTGCCCCCTTGAATGCCGATAATCCAAAAAAAGGTCACCTTGTGTTTTGGGCAACCATAGGTCTGCCAAAATTACATAAGGCCTCCATTATAACCTTAGAGGAGTGCCCTTTTCTCAGACACGTAGCGAGAATCCAGGTTCAGGGTTCTATACCCCATAGTCCCCCTGTTCTAGAATTTTTACCCCTTGATCCATGTAATAGAATGGGAGGGAGCCCTAACCCAATTCACCACACATTTTCACAATAACATCTTATCAAAAACAAGCAACCAAAAACCTATCACATCTAAGAACATCACCCCTCTACATGCTTGTCTTCTCTAGTCGAATTTTCTCCCTACGCTACTTGGGAGAGGGGGGGGGACATGTCTCTCCCCCAAGTAGCGTTTGGACATATTTCCAAGATAGCGGCTTTTTAGGCACCCACTTCCATGATGATCCTTTCTGCCTTACTTTAAGTAAAGTCATAACAGCAGCACGATGCCAATAATCGTCCAAACGATCCAAATTTAATTGAAAATATTGTTTTTTGTACTCTTCTTCTTGATGCTCGCCAAAACAATCAAAAAGTGAACAAATTTTTATATAGTTCTAAAATTATTTTAAAAAACTTACAAAACCCGTGAATTCGAAATATAAAAATAATCACTACTATCCATCTATAGATAGCCACATGTTTGTAGCCATGAATCATTGAGATAAGCTTGGCTTTTCAGAAAATAGCATCTAAATTATTTATGTTATTCAAAAAATTTTTCAGGGGATATTTTTATCAGCCCTTTGGCCATAATAACGACATTGGATTTAAGATAATAAGGACAACGGACGGTTGTTCTTCCGTAACTTTGTTCTTGACCTTTTGTTCCTATCCACCGGTTGTTTCGGACGGTTGTTCTGACCTGTTGTTCCTAAAAGGACGTATTGTTCTTAAAGGCAAAATAGGAACAGCAAGGTCGAAATAGGAACAACAGATTGAAACAGCCAGTATGCATTTTCCGACTTATTGTTCCGACTTGTTGTTCCTATACAACAAAAAATTCTTCATGTGAACAACCGGTCATTGGTTGTTCATAGGACCAAGGCTAAGGACAAGGCCAAGACCAAGCCTAAGGCCTTGGTCTTAGCCTTGATCTTGGCCTTAGCCTTGCTCAAGACCAAGTCTAAGGCCTTAGCATTGGCCTTAGCCTTGGTCTTAGCCTTGTCCAAGGCTAAAGCTAAGACTTTAGAAGCAACCAGTCGCTGGTTGCCCCTAAGGTTGTTCTACCTTGTTCTTCTAAAAATTATTTTTGCCAGAAGAACAATAGGTCGGAACACCAGGTCATTTTAGGAACAACCGATCTAAGGGAAAAGAACAACCAGTCGGGAACAAAGAACAGCCGGTCGAAAAGAACAAGCAGCGGTCAAAGAACAACACGACAAAAGTGTCATTTTACCGATAATAATGGATTATCTCGGTTANCGGGAACAAAGAACAGCCGGTCGAAAAGAACAAGCAGCGGTCAAAGAACAACACGACAAAAGTGTCATTTTACCGATAATAATGGATTATCTCGGTTACAAAAATACAAATGGGCGATCTTTGATGGTGTTTTATAACAGGAGAGTTCAAAAGAGTATTAATAAAAATAATGATTTCACGTGAGGCCATAATAACGCCAATTTTTGAGAAAAAATCCAAAATCCCCCCTCCTCGACCCAAATTCTATCCCCTCAAATTTTAAACCAAATTTCGACGCTGGGCGGTATGGACGTTCATTTTCGACCTAATACTCGTATACCAAGCTAAGTAGAAAGTCGCGGTCACGGTCATAGTCAGTTTTCAAAGTGTACGATTTTTACGCTTATATACAGATATTAAGATTTATATTTGTAGATTAAAAAATAAAAAGTTTTTGAGAAAAATGTCGCTGTTTTCCAGGACCCGAAAAGTTGGGTAGCTAGCACCAAAAAGCACCCATTGGTGGGGCTATCACCTGGAGCCCATGGGTGTTGACCATACGTGTACACCCCCGCCCCGAATTTCGGGGGGAGGTCACCCACAACCCACAGGCCAAAATGAATTTCGCCCGCAAATTTTGCGGGCGAGACTCATTACGCCCGCAGAAGGTCACAAATTTCAGGGGGGAGGGTGTTTATGTACNAAGCGAATTTCGCCCGCAAATTTTGCGGGCGAGACTCATTACGCCCGCAGAAGGTCACAAATTTCAGGGGGGAGGGTGTTTGTGTACATGTGGTGCTGGGTGCTAGCACCAAAATATTCTACAATTCATCAGTTATTTCTTTAAAAAAATGCGCTGAAAAATCTTTCATGGCTGTCGAGCAAGCATCGAAAGTATGGTGTTTCCAACCTGCTGTATTGCCCTGTAGTTACAAAGCAAGATCAGATTCATTCAAATAAGAGAAATTTATGAGAAAAAACTTTTATATCATAATTTGCAAACTGTATACCCTATTATGTCAATAAGATGAAAGTGCTCATAAGCTTATGGATTAGAATTAGTCTAACCCAAATAAACCATTTTCCTGTTTTAAATAGCGTTCCTTTTAGTCAATTGTCATCCAGTTATTATGTCATCCAGTATCCATTTATATCAAACATGTTTTTTGAGAAAAGTGGGCATTGGTCCGCACAACAAAATCGAGGTTCTCCTTTTTCAAAATTCAAAATTTATTTATTTATTTTAAATGCCATAATGCGTAGAAAATGTCATGAAAAAATTATAAACAAATTAGATTGCAATCGCATTACCCCACAGAGCTAGATCAAATTTTCTGAAAACCAAAGTGGTAAAAAAATCGGTCTCCTGAGCAATGTTTTCACCTTAGAAAATTAACTCCAAATGCTGTAGCCAAAAGTTTGGTATATCCAAATAGGCCAAAGGGTCACACTTGGGCAAGGGGTGTCGACCCACTCCATATCCTCTGGAGACTCAAATTTGCAAATGTGTCGTTTTTGGTAATAATATACAGCAAAAAACCTAAGGCTTTTTGGTGAATTTTTCGATTTTGACAAATTTTTCAATTTTTGACGAATTTTGCAATTTTTTTACGAATTCTGGAATTTTTTAATGAATTTTTCGATTTTTGACGGCCAAAAAAAGGTCGTCAAACGTGTCACTTTTTTGTTTACCCCCCCCCCTTGCCCATGTATGCAAAGGGTGCCTGTAAACATGTGACAAAAATTAAGGAAAAAGCTTTTAAGTTGGCCGAGAAAGTCGACTTTTTGTGCAACACCTCATAATTGGGGACATCCCAACTTTAAAGGCTTCCATAGCCCTAAAAATAAATTTTTTTTCATGTTATTTTCTAGTCAACATGGCATTTAAAAAGAAATTTTGAAAAAGGAAAACCTTGATTTTGCTGTGCGGATCTCCCATTACCGAAGTTCGCTTTTCTCAACAAACGTGTTATAAATCACGAATATTCATAAATTACAACAAATTTCCGCAAATTATTTTTAAAGGACCAGTCCAGTAATTTACAACCATATGAAAAAATTATATATTCGGAAAGATCATGAAAAATGGAGCATTTTTTGTTTTTACGGCATGTTCTGAATCGTTGTAGTCTTCGAGATAATTGCGTTTATTTTGCGTACAAGCTCTTCGTTGTAATACACAAACTTTTTTGAATTGTTTGCGGAAAAATCGATTTTTGCATCGACTTTTGCAATTTTCATAAATGAACATTGTAGCAATTTTTTATAGCTAAATGAGACGAACAAATTGGCACAAAAATTATCCAATTTGGACATTGTTTTGGGTTATTGAAACGAAAACCCTGATTCATGTTTTCGTTTCAATAACCTAAAACAATGTTCAAATTGGATAATTTTTGTGTCATTTTGTTCGTCTCATTTAGCTATAAAAAATTGCTACAATGTTCATTTTATGAAAATTNTCTTTCCGAATATATCATTTTTTGGTTGTAAATTACTGGACTGATCCTTTAAAAATACAAAAAACCACTAATTGTCAAAAAATTTTTACATCATAAGTTGATTTCTTATGGCTAAATCAACCGAAAGTCAATTGTAAATGGAGCGAAACGGCGAAATTAGAATTTGGGGTTGAGTACACATGTTTAATATGCCGATAAATAGGCAGATTGAAAGCGTATGTGAGTGCGGGTCAAAAGTGAACTATTTGATTGAATTTTTGAAAAATAATCTCACAAGGTTTTGTTAGAAACTGACAATGTGCTATATTGGCCTCGATTCAGCTTATATAGGAATTGCTTCAATGGTTCGAATACAATAAATTTTCATTTTACAATTTTACAATTCCGTAAACAAGAAACTTATACCTATATATAAACCACTTTGTTGGGTAAAAAAATTCAAAACCACATAGATCACAATGGATCTGTTTTCAAAGCCTCCAAGCATAGGGAGAAGGGTTGGTTGGGGGAGGGGGTATCGAATCGAATTGAGCTCTTCAATTCGATATATAGCTGATTTTTCCCAAAAAACATAAGGAGAACCCTTATGGTTAGAGAGACCGTTTCAACTCTCCAAAATTACATAACCGTTTAAAAATTATGGTGTAATGACAGCAGCGACAACAGAAAAATGGCCATTATTCATGATCAAGAGGGAAACTTCTATTAATGTGTAAATCCTTTCGAAAATTAGGTCTCTCTTATATCGAAAGGGAAAACTCGATAATTATATTCCGTTGACGTTTTGATAATCTCCTGCACAACAATTGCCTTACTCTTGGAACATGAATGAAGAGGATATTCGGATTACGATCATTCTGGATTATGTCTGCAAACTTACTTGTGTTCCGCTTCGGAAAATATTTTTTGCGCAAAAAAATACCAACCTTCCGCTTCGGAGGAGAGGGAGGGGGAGTAACTTTTGATGTTTGTGAAAAGTTCATACATTTTCGAAGCAACCGATGATTAACTTTTCCAGAATATTGCTATATATTACTTTCGTCAAAAATCCCAGAATTATTATTAGCACCAGTAAACTCCTCATAAGTATACAAATTTTCTCAATTCCAACATATGCTTGGAAAATAGTTATGTTAATTAGCAAAATATTTTTGGTCGTCGCGCATTTATTTTTAGACATCCGCTTTCGCTTTTATTATCCGAATAAATTGGTTTTTTGTCAGCTTATTCGGGTCAGACTTGGTAAACTACATGTAATAGCATTCAACAACTAATGAGAATGTTCGAGAGCAATTCATAAAATTTTTTATAAGAAAATTAGGAAAAAATTGAACGACTATACTCTGCTGTAAAGCAAAAAGAGTGGGTAAGCATTGTAAAGCGGATAAGAAAGCCGCTCATCCGAGCTGGCAAGTTAAGCAACGTTGGGCCTGCAGGTTAGATCATAAGTGGGCAAGGAGGGGGGACATGGCCCCCCCCAAATTAAGTACCCAATTCGCATTTTTTCGAGAGAAGCGCGAAAAATTGAAAGGGTGAAAAAATTACCCAGTGAAAAATTTTTCAAAAATTTTTTCTGGAAATGATTCCTTTAGGGGAAAAACATGAGGCGAATCATTTTCGAAGCGAAAAAAAGCTGGTAAAAGGACAGTTGTTCTTCTGACCTTTTGTTCTTCGACCGGTTGTTCTGAACTGTTATTACTGTGTTAAGATGAATCATAGTAAAAATCAAAATGCTCAAAGTGGATCATAGGCAAAATCATTTGGCAACAAATAATTTTCAAGCAATTTTACCTATACCCCGCCTTGGATCAAGAAAAATCCGGTCGAAGAATAACCGTCCGACGTCCAAAAACGTTTTCCTGATCCAGGGAAGGCCTGTGTATTTAAGCGAAAAGTCACAAAAATCGCATTTTTGCGACTTTTTGCAGCAATATACAGGCCTTTCCTGAATCAGGGAAGGCCCATATATTGAAGCGAAAAGTTTTTTTCTCTTCGAAAATGCCAAATTCGGATTCCCCCGCATGTTTTATCCCTGAAAAAACTTTTTGAAAATTTTTTCACGTGGATGACCTCCATATTGTTGAGTAGGTCCAAACTTTATTCTTAAAAAATAAAACTCTAGTTTGATACCATTAAACTCCAATTACTACGCACAAACAAATGCGTGGTTTTTAATTGAATCATTAAATTTCTGTTCTAAAAATTTAAAAAGTACGCTCGCTATAGGCTATATAGCCTTTAGCCGCCCAAAAACGTGCAGTTCCCACAATGATTCAATTACCTCATTTTCATCTAGCGAGTGTTCCGCGTGGGTCAGGCAATTCACTAAAATGCCGTAAATAGCAGCATTTTTTGGATTGTATTGCCGTTGTTGGAGTCAGAAATTTCATTTACGCTTTTTTAATCTCCAGAATGTACAAAAGATTAACCATTTGACATTATGTTTTGCTAAAGTAAAGGGTGTTTTACGAAAAATTTTTGCTCTTAGACCATGGTTCATCAAAGTGCTTTCGGATCCATGATTTCTGAGCCCAGGGGGCATAGCTAGGGGAGGGGAACAATCCGGATAATTGCCCTCCCCGTAATTATGGGGGGACTCCTGCCTGAAAAATTCTCATTTTTCGGGGAAGAATAATGAAAAATTTTCCAAAAAAGTATCAAACTTCTCCCCTTCCCAAATCCAAAACTCCTCCTCAAATTTAGATCAAATTTTTGGCACTGCCCTCCCCCACCTGAAATCGGTCGAAGGCAGAAAAAAGCGATTTTTTACCATTTTCCTCCAAAAATTGGCATTTTCTTTATCATTTTTGGTAAATTTCCCCCTGAAATGAAATCCTGGCTACGCCACTGCCTGCGCCCATTGTTCTCTCCTCCTCTTAGATGGACCAGTACCCAAATATATGCTTATTTTGGGTATACCCAATAAGTTATAGGTGGTCGAGGATTCTGACCCCTTTGAAGGAGGCTGAAAATGGGTCAGGAAGGCCATCAAGGCCGTTACCTCGGTTCACGCATCAACAGATAGGGTTGGAAGAATTTTTTAAATTGCGAAGTGGTCTTTTACAATCAGCAATTTTTGGGCGAAAATGGCTAAAAATTGGCAAAAAATCGCATTGTTTTATTGTCCATATCGCACTTTCGAGCCTTCGGTACGGAAGTGCAAGGTGGACGACCACCCTGCACTTCACGCTAAATTTTGGACAAAAAATATAAGGGGGGCGATTAGGAAAAATTTCACGCCTTCGATGCAAAAGTGCGAAGTGGTCGTCATTTTTGGGAGAGTGCGGCGTGGGTGGGGGATGGAATTCCACCCCTTTGTGGAGGTTTGCCTCGGTTGCAACCTCTCTGTCGTAATAGTTGCAAAAGTTTGTTGGACTGCCCGGTATTGAATCTTCACTGTTGGTTTCTGCTTTCCGTTTTGGCGTCGACGCTTAACCCACTGCTCTACTGCAGTGGCTTGTAAACTTTCTTAAATGGCTTCGACTTCTTGAAACTTTTTCTCTTGAACTCTCCGCGAATTTACTTGTTATTTTCCTATTTACCGCGCTTACTTCTTTGGTGTGCTATTTTCGTCGCTTTTGTCGAAGCACCCTCCCCATATGATCGAGAGTTGAAAAGCCAAAGAATAAAGGGTCGAAACATAAAGGAGAGATCTCCTTCCCCCTATTATGTTTTTTTGGCTGAAGGTCCCTTCTCCATAGGTGCCACCTTTTACTAAACTCTAGGGACCATGTTCCACTGAGACTTGAGTAGGGTTGCATAAACACCACTTTTAGGTGGAAAATGCCACCTTTATTAGCTCAATGCTACCTTTTTTGGGGAAGATGCCAGTTGGTGACATAAAATCTCTACCAAGGCTTATGCCTAGGTCTAGGCCTAAGCCTTGATAGAGATTTTTTATCACCAACTGGCATCTGCCCTTTTTTGTACCATTTTTTAACTAATGCCATCTTTTTTGCCACCAATTTGTGTCATTTTTAAAGAAAATCTTTTAAAAGCCACCTTTATGGATAAAAATTACCACCTTTTTTAAAAAGTCATTATGCATCCCTAGACATGAGGCGACTTTGGCTTTTCGTTCTCTGGCCTCTTACTCTCATCTTTATATATGTTGATTGTTATTAACTCATCTATGCCTGTTGATTCATAGACTACAATTTTTAATAAACATATTTGAATTTTTGAATGTATTACGCACATTGAATATCAATATTATCTTGTTTTCGAACGCATTTTAAACAATTTTCTAAGAATTAAAAGTCAGCTTTGCACGTTTCATAGCAAATAAAATTAGCATACTTTTAATTAAATTCTTAAAATCTAACAAGGAACACATCAGAATTCAGTCTGGAATTTTTGACGAGACCTATATAGTTTTGTAGAGCATACCCGACTTGGCGTTAAAAATGAAAAAATTAGCAGCTGAAAATCTATCCCTGATGAGATATAGACGTTTTTAAGTAAAAAAATAGCGTTTTTAAAGAAATCTAGGGGATCCAAAAACAACTTTAACTCACTTGTTTCATCCAAATTTCGACATTTTTCACCGATTTTGGCTATGGCGAACATTTTCTGATAGTTTTTAGAAAAAGTTGAAAATTTTTTGAAAAATTGATTTTTTTGGACCCCAATGGGTGGGCCCCCAATCAATTTTTCAAAAAATTTTCAACTTTTTCTAAAGACCATCAGAAAATGTTCGCCATAGCCAAAATTGGTGGAAAATGTCGAAATTTCGATGAAACAAGTGAGTAAAGTTGTTTTTGGACCCTCTATTTCCTTAAAAACGCTATTTTTTTACTTAAAGACGGCTATATCTCATCAGGGATAGATTTTCAGCAGCTAATTTTTTCATTTTAAACGCCAAGTCGGGTATTCTCAACAAAACTATTTATGTCTCATCAAAAAATTCCAGACTGCGTTCTGACGTGTTCCTTATAAGACATCTACATACAACAACGTGGATCCATTGTTTCAACAATTCAATAATAATCCCATGAGCGAATAATATAAAAAGCTCTAATCACGCGGGCAATAACTTTTCCGGAAGTTTATTGTTTAAAGGTACAAAGTGCAACGGTTCAAATTCACGTGCAACACAAAATTATAAAGCTATTACACAATAAGCCACCTACGTGAAAATTCTTTCGAAAATTTTTTCCTGGAAATGACTCCTCTAGGGGTAAAAACATGCGGGGAATCCGAATTTGACATTTTCGATGCTAAAAAATGCTGCCCTGATTCAGGGAAGGCGTATTGTATATTGGAGCGAAAAGTCGCAAAAATGAGATTTACGCCTAAAAACAACCCCATTTTGGATAAAAATGTGCGGGGAATCTGAATTTGACATTTATAAAATTCCTCAGATTCAAGAAAGCTGTATATCGACGCGAAAATTCGAGAAAATAACATATTTTGGTCTAAAAGCAACGCTTTTCCTTTCCCCGCACATTTTTACCACAATAGGGGTCGTTTTTAGGCGAAAATTGCATTTTTGTAACTTTTCGCTTCAATACACAATATGTCTTACCTATTCAGGGAGGCGTTTTTCGCTTCGAAAATGTCAAATTCCTTTTTTGGGGCACCATGTATTATACCGTGGCCATACTTTTTATCTGAGGGTGAGAATCTCACTAGAAATGATCAATTTTTCACCTTGTTGAAAGTGAAAAAGGAGTAGTTGAGGGTGAGATTCTCCTACAAAAAAAGAGAAACCTGGCCACTACGATCGAGCCCCATCCTTTGGTATAGGCCGTACTGTCTTGAACTTAAAATACTAGAGATCATAGGTGTGTATATTGAAGCGAAAACGTGTTAAAATCACATCGCGCGTTTAAAATATTAAAGATTATTTATGCAAAATGTTTTTTAGCATTTACTATAAGTAATTTATGACGCATTCCTAGCTTTTATATATTTTTAACTTTTTCGTTGGAGTTGTTTTTGCATTCAACGTGCTAATACAATTAGTCGATGAATAACAATTTGCTTAGCCGTAACACCTGGTACGAGTACGCGATTTTCAGTAATGATATTGGGCTGAGCTCAAAAGTTCAGTTCCAGGGGTTTGTTCTTTACCTCCTATATAGGTAATAAAATTTTTAGCTATGGTATTGTTTTACTATTTTCATCGCTTCTTTATCATGCTATAGGAAAATATTAGATAGTTGTATACAATATATACCTTTTTTACTTGTCTCGTTGAACTGACAAGGAACCCTCAAGACTTGATAAAAATTCATATGACTGTTTTTCTTCGGAAATGGCACGAATATGTTGGAAATGGTGTAAAAAGGTTATATCTAGTTACCAGAATTTTCCGACATAAACAAATAGGCAAAATGCAAAAAGATCATACGCTTAAGGGACTCGAACCCGGCACATTTTGTGCATAAATCGAGAGCAAAACCACTACACTATAAGGCTGCGTTCAAGCATCTAAAAAAAGTTGTCACAAAGTTGTCAAAAAATATAACTTTGCCTGATTTTCAATAAAATTGTGTTTATTGAAACGATTGGTCATGAAGTATAAAATTTTATTGTTTTTTTGCTTCTCGACCACTAAAATTTTATGCTTCATGGCCAATCGTTTCAATAAACATGATTTTATTGAAAATCATGTAAAGTTACATTTTGACAACTTGTGACAACTTTTTTGACATACTTGTACGCAGCCTAAATGATCTTCTTCAAATCTTACCCATAATCCATGAACTCTTTCGAAAAATTCTGGTGCACTAGATATAGCCTTTTTACACCATTTTTACACAATATTCGTGTCATTTCCGAAGAAAAATAATCCATCTAAATTTGATCAAGCCTTGAGGGTTCCTTGTGAGTCTAATGGTTACTCAGGCCGGCCGCAAGTTGTCGTACTTTTTCATTCAAAATGCACTAAAAAGTACGACTCGAGACCGCAAGTTGTCGTACCACGGTACGACAGTAGTACGACGACGACAACTTGCGGCCGGCCTCATTTTTAAATTTTCGAGTTTCCGTCAACTTTTTGCCAAAAAGCGCCTTGTGAGGTTCTAGAAACTTCCGCAACGAAAAAAGCTGAATTTCCACAACGGTCGATTTTCCCGTGAAAATCGTTGTGGAAGTTTTGCTTTTTTCGTTGTGGAAGTTCCTAGAGCCCCTTGTGAGAGATGTGGGTAAAAAATTCACAAATTTTGGATTACGTAGAACACCTCCTCGTTTTTATTTTTATAATTAAAAAGTGTGAATAAGTTGCTATTAGTTCACGAACAATGGACCTATGTTTTAATTCTCTTTCTCTTGTTTAAACGTTACAAAGCACAAGGTTAACAAGCTAAAAATATCCTTTCAAAAGTATACATTTTTCTTGCATACAAATTCTTGCATATAATAAAAGGGCTTAATTGGTCTACCCACTCTCTTATAAGAAAAATGGGGGGATTTTTTTGAAGAGCTTGGCTGTTCTTGATCAGCAGAATGGGCGGATCAACAATTAGCCTAAAATAAAGAAATGGGATTATAAGCATATTGTAGAAAAAGAAACTATTGTTTATGAATTTTCATTCTTTTATGTCGACAATTGTGGGCATAGCTAATATGAAATATATAACAAAGCATTTTTTCAATTTTTGACAAATTTTTCAATTTTTAAGAGATTTTTTCAATTGGCTGTCGTATCTCGACTATTTTAGAGATTCTGGTGCTGTTTTTGTACTCAGGGGTTTTTCAACATGGGGAACAGATGCCTGCGAAAATGTTTAATTTTGATCTAACAATGTAAGGGGTATCCCCTAACACCCCTAGTGGGTCAAAAATTCAATTTTGCCAAAAAGTGCATCAAATTGGCTAATGTTTTGTACTCGAAGATTTTTCGACATGAGAAACATGATGTCGATGCTATTTTTCAATTTTGACTTAAGGTGTACCCATATATGAACAAGGAGGGGGGACAAGCTACCTCGGGGCTATATGTTGTCGACCAAAAAAAGTCGCCAATTTTTTGGCTCGGCTATTTAGCTTTGAAACTTGGAACTCCGAGGCTATATGAATCTTACCAGATCGGACGGTCGGCATATTGGACTAAAAAATCCCAAAAGTTTGGCTCGATGCTAGCTACATGAGGGGGGACGTCTCCTCATTGATAATATATGGGTGTACCCTTTAAACTGGTATCGTCGACTACCTACCTGAATCTACCATCGTGCTAGATGCACCTAAGCCCCCCATTTCATGTACAATAATTATCTTACCGGGCGGTCCATACGAGAGGCTTATTGTAATATAGCATGCGAAGCGCGCCCACTTAGGCCTAGATGCGCGCGCGTTAAAGGACCAGGCTACTCAGTTACAATCCTGTGAAAAAAATGATATATTCGTAAAGATCATGAAAATGGAGCATTTTTTGTTTTTACGGCATCCTCTGAATCGTTTTCCCCATCGAGATAAATGCATTTAAAAATATGAATTCGTGTACATGTTTTCGCTGTAATAATCAAACTTTTGTGAATTTTTTGCAGAAAAATTGTGAAAAAATAGCATCAATCGACAGAGAATTTTATGCTGAACAACCTTGCTAATCCAAGTTTGTGTAAAAAATTATTTTCTCCGCTCAAAAATGCAAATAAGTTTAAATTCATGCAGGGTTTTCGTTTCAATATGCAAAAATTCAAAAATTGAAACTTATTTTGCATTTTTGTTCGAAACAGACTGTGTTTATGGTTAGTTTAGTATCGTTGGGATCAACTCTACTTTTGTAAAAAACAAATATGTTCAGTTCAGTCATATTATAGACGTTTACCTCATAATTGTTTACCTTACTTATACTAATATTACTAGACACAAATTAGTGCTAGCTGAAAAGGTGTTACGAATAAGATTAAGAATGGGGTTATAATAAGGTTGAATAATAGTTGTTTCTAGTATAATAATGGTTTCTGATCACAGCTTTGAGCAAATCGTCTCACAGAATAAAAAACAATGACGTATGTCTTTAAAATAGATTTTTACGCATAGTTAGTACAAGGCTGGCACATATTATGCTCAAGTTTATTCAAAAAATCTTTTCATTTTTTGTTGATTAATATGTGTTTCTTTTTGGAAATTTTTTGTAGCTATTCTTGGAATTGTTGCATTAAAAGGCTCGACGCAATATATTGTGTCGAGCCATAAGGTTTAACCTTTTTGAATCAGTCATTAAGAAAATGACCACATATATAAAGCAATTTTGAGTCAGGAGAGAATGTTTCAACCAGGCTCCGACAATGGGGCCGTGGGGGTCGGTGGAGGCTCAACAGGCTGATGAGCTTTTCTCTAAGGCACCATTTATACTTGCCGCAAGACGCGCGCGTCTTGCGGCAAGTATAAATGGTGCCTAAGAGGTTAAAAGCTAGAAGCCTAATTTCTTTTCTAAAATGTTGATGGGATCTCAATCTAATAAACCCTCAAGGCTTCATTTGAAAAATTTTTTCTANAGAAAATGACCACATATATAAAGCAATTTTGAGTCAGGAGAGAATGTTTCAACCAGGCTCCGACAATGGGGCCGTGGGGGCCGGTGGAGGCTCAACAGGCTGATGAGCTTTTCTCTAAGAGGTTAAAAGCTAGAAGCCTAATTTCTTTTCTAAAATGTTGATGGGATCTCAATCTAATAAACCCTCAAGGCTTCATTTGAAAAATTTTTTCTAGAAGCATTGGGGGCCCAAAAATTGGCACTTTTTCAAAAGATGTATGATTTTTGGGCTCCCCACGATTCTAGAAAAAAATCTTTCAAATGAAGCCTTGGGGCCTTGATGATGGTTTATTATTAATGAGAGGGGGTACAGTACCCCCTCCCAAATTTGCACTCTTTTGCTTTTCCTGGCGTCATTTTGAGTGTCAACAAGTCTATCCACAAATTAACAACATACAATTTTTTTGAATCCTTAATTTTCAATTAATTTTTTTATCATGTACTTCCCTTGTACCCCCTGAAAGGCCATTCATCCATCCATCCTGAGGGACCGGTGTACCCCCCCCCCTCTACTGGTAAACTATGCCTTTAGGGTTTTTTGTTTTTTTCTAGCATGAGCTCGGCTCTAAACACATCCAAAAGAGTTGCTCTTTACTAATTTCTTGCAAACACCAAGCAGATTCAAGTGATCGTTGTGCTCAACACATTGTGCGCAATTAATATTTCATGAGTCATTTTTTAATTTTTATTCACGTTGTAGTAAACACTAGATTAAGTTCGTTATGATCTCACAAAAACCCACATAAAAAACAACCTCGCTAATTGAGTTATTGGGGGTAGTTCAATTTCATATTTGTATGGGGTTCTTGTTGGTGACAAGATTGTGCTCGTTCTTGTGGCAACTCACTGCCCGGTGCTTGCGATTACTTCAACCTTTGGAATTTTTTCATTGATTCGCATGAGGATAAATACAATTATGTTGATTATGCCATTTTTGATCATGTGGATAAATAAAAAATTTTATTTTTTATTAACCCCCCCCCCACTTCAAAAATTCTCGAAAAATGAACTCTTGACTATGTATTGATTTAGGAACTACTACATAATAGGGAGCCGCCCACGTGAAAAAGTTTTTCCGGAAATGACCATTCTAGGGGTAAAAGCATGCGGGGAATCCGAATTTGACATTTTCGAAGCGAAAAGCGCTTTTCTGACAGGGAAAGCATATTGTGTATTGAAGCGAAAAGTCGCAAAAGTGCGATTTTTGCCTAAAAATGACCCCTTTTGGGTAAAAATATGCGGGGAATCCGAATTTCTGAATCAGGGAAGCGTTTTTTTCGCTCCAAAAATTTAAAATTCGGAACCTCGCATGTTTTTACCCTAGAGGGATCATTTGTAGAAAAAATTTTTCACGTGGGTGACCCCCGCTGTTGTGTAGTAGCTCTTAGATTTTTTGAATTTTATCATGCTTTGAAAACTTCAAAAGGTCATAGAAAAATAACGAGATATCCGTTTGACCTAAATTCTGTTTGAAAATTTTGTGAAAATTTACTGCATGGGGATAATTTTTAAAAAATTGCGAGTGAAAATTCTTCAAAATAAAAAAATTATGGCACTTTTTCTAAAAAGGTCAAAAATGAATTTTCGTGAAAAAATAGAAGTCGCGTGTGTATTGAAACGAAAACATGAGGAAAATATGTATTATTGTGTTTGTACAATATTAAAAAAGACCGAATTGAAAAATTCAACGAACTTGCTGAGATATTCGGCACTAGGACGGTACACACCTCATAGATTCAAATTCGACGAATTTTTCACACGGATTTGAAAAAAAACAGTGCAAAATTTTGGATTTTCTAATGAGTGAAAAATTCGTCAAAATCTATGAGGTATTGCCAGATGTTCAATTTTTACTCAAGTGCGTGAAACACGCGGCAGTACGAGGGTTAATGTAGATATATTATTTTATATGATTCGAATGGACGATTAGTTTCAAAGCCACGTTTCATGACGTTTTTGCTATACTCTAGGCATGCACATCAAAAAATAATAAATGCTAATAATTACGTTGCTTTTTATTGGTAGACGCTGATTTTTGCTGTTTTATTTACTTTTTTGCACTTTTTAAATCCTACTACAGGGTGTTTCAGCGAATTAGCGAGATTTCAAAATTCAATATCTTTTGATAAAAAAAAAGATTTTTTAATGCGAATTTTTGCAAAATGCTTAGAAACCGTGGGGTTTTCATACCCGTTCAAAAAATTTTAAAATTTGATTTTACAGCAAAAACATTTGGACGCCTGTGAGATTCGAACTTGCACGTTCATAGTCAAAAAACCGTGAACACTACCACTCAGCCATGTTGAAAGCTGTTTCGGAAAGACTTTTTTAACTTTAGGAAAGGATGATTCCATTAAAAAATTGATGATAAAAAGCTTGTCGTAAGATAAATTTATATTTTCCCAAACAGCTTATCACCATGACTGAGTGGTAGTGTTTACGGTTTTTGACTATGAACGTGCAAGCTCGAATCCCAGATGAATTTTTAAAAAGTTGATCAAAAACGATTTTATTTGAACTAAGTTATGAGCAAATTTTAACGCTACGAATTGTTGGCCTACCATGTATATTTTTTTATTCTTAGAAAGCCTTTTTTCTAACTTTTTTTGTGTAACATGTAATTTTCTGACTGTCTGTTTTAATCTTATGAAAATTTTCGTATATAAAGAGCTCATAATAAACGTTCATGTGGGCACATTCTTTTCTAATTTTTATTTGTCATTGAAAATTCTAACAATTTCTGATCAATTAATTCAAATAAGTAAATGCTGAAAAACATTACAGAAAATGTAAAAAAGTGATGTTTGATGAATTTGAATAAGAGAAAAAATGTAGGGGGTAAAGTTTAAAAGTCAGTTTGAATTACGAAATTAGCAAAGGTATACTCATCATGTGTTTTATTGTCTTTCAATCAAAAGTAAAAAATTGATCAAGTGTACCTTTTGCATGTGAACGGAATTTTTTGGCACCAGAAACAGGGAAAAATTATAAGAGTCATATGACAGTAAGTGTTGAAATCTTTTCAAGGACGGATTTTTTGTTGTACTTTTTTGTGCTCTTTACGTGGAAAGTTGTGTATTTGTGAAAACGGCAAGTTCCAAAATTCGTACTCGGGGTACGATTTTTTATATGAGTGTCCTCGAAACTGCACAAATCTAAAACAAAAAAAAGTCGAAAAAAATATCGTAAAATTTTCTAGAAAACTATGAATTTTGACAGCTCTGTACTAGGGATGCACAAGTTATAAAAAATGGCAATCCTTGTCACTAGGCAGAAATATGCGAATTTTGAGCACGAAGATAAATTGTTCTTACAAATAGATACCGAGCACCTTCGGCGCTTGCAGCTCTCTGTCTCGCGCTCCGAGTGAGCGGCTGCAGCTCTCGGCCTCACGCTCCGTGAGCTTTTAAAATGGCTGAGATATCCTCAAAAAACCGATGGTAGATGACTTGGACTCACCCTGTACCTCCCAAACACTTGTGCCATCGCTGTGTTACATGTAATTTCTTACGTAGTTTTTTATCGGAGGACTGTATTTGAGTACCAATCATAAACTTCCTTTATTTTATTATTGTCCTTGATTTTTCATACTTCTTTCCCAACTATGAATAAATCTTCCTTTTGCCTGTGTTTCCGGTTTAAATGAAAACCATGTTGACTTAAAACCAAGTTCATTCGCTAAATTTAAGAGAATGTTTGGTGAATGTGCATATTTAAAGTTCTATGGATGCTCATTGACCTTGCTGTTAGATCTTCGATTTTCTTATAAATCTTCGATTTTCTTATCTCTTGATCAATTCTCTCGATCATCTCGATCAATAACAATGACCGATCAGCTTGTGTTAAGCCGAGTATGTAAATTAAGTGATCAGTACAGGGAGTCGAGTGCTCAATACCAATGACCGATCAGCTTGTGTTAAGCCGAGTATGTAAATTAAGTGATAAGTATAGGGAGTCGAGTGCTCTGCCCTCGCGATTTCCTCGAGAGTGACTCTGAGAGGCACTCCGACGCTCCCCGTTTTTACATAAAAATACCCCGTTGTATGTGAGGTCCTATATATTTTTTGTACAAAAAATTGAAAAAATTTGGGCAACAAATGACAATTTTTTGTTTCCTAATTAGATTATCTTATTACTTTCTATTCATAGCTATAGAAAACTTTTTCAAAGAAAATGATTTTTTTTCTTTTTATATATTTTATAATCTTCGAATCACATTTAAATAAGGGGTGTAGAGGGTAGCTGAAGGAGTCAGAATGAGGCCCATCAAATTATTCAAATCCCACCAGAATCGATTTGATTTTGTCTGCGAAAAAAAGCTAGTAAAAATTGTTTGTTCTATTGTTTGTAAAAATTTTTTTTGTAATTTTTGCCAATCAAAAGTTTTACCCTAGTGGGAATCGAACATGTGGGCCCACTATTGCTTAACTTGCTAGATCGGACGGTCGGCATCTTGGACTAACAAATCCCAAAAGTTCCCTTTTTGGGGCACCCTGTATATCTATTTATAGTATACTTCTAAGAAAAATTCTATTGCTCTAATTTACCGATTGAAAACATTACATTCCTCTCAATAAGCTTACTAATAAGTTCTTATTCAGCGCTTATTAAAGAATAATGTGTACAAAAAACTTGTTGTTTTGTACAAATTTGCTAGTTCCCGACTAATTTTACTTATTCATGCTAAATTCTTCAAGTTAGTCGCGTATTTTTAGTTTCATCGAACCATGTTGTTGTCCTTGTGGACTTTAGCTATGAATTAATTAATTTGACTTGGTCTGGTTCTCCTTTTTCGACCAAAAGTATTAATGACATTATCTTATTTTCCGAGGAAACTTTGTCCTTTTAGTTTCTTTTTGTTCTTTCTGCATTCTTCTATCGTGGGGGGTGAATCTTTTAATGATGCAAATTTACATTTGTGTTTAAAAAATCGTCATGAGAAAAATTGCGTGAACTTTTTAATATGCGCATTATTTCGCTAAAGACGTTTCCGCTGCAGGAGCACGTGATCGAGTGCAGTAGAGGTTATGGAATTTCATTTTGGGGGAGGGGCAACTATGTAAAAATCTCATTTCACTATCGAATTTTGGCCAAAAATGAAATTTTTCTTAAAGGGGGGGGGGTATTTTTCTCTGGCCACGGTAGGTCGAAAAAATTGTTTTCTCTAAATTGGCTGATTTTTGGTACTCGGGGGTTTTCGGGCACGAGAAATCGATTGCGCGCATCGAAGAATTCTGAAAAAATTTTTCGGGGGTCCAAAAATTGAAAAAAATGCGTCAAAATTAGGGGTTATAAGTTTTAACCCCAACAAAATCATTTTTAGGGGTAATTTTATGCGGGGAATCGATTGCGCATATTCCCAAAGCGTGAAAACGCTTCTTTGACCCTGATTCAGGGAAGATGGTGGGTGTATTGAAGCGAAAATCAAACATTTTCGGATTTTTATGAGAAAACCATGTCTGATTTTCGCTTCAATACACCGATTCCTTTTCTGAATCAGGGTCAAGGAAGCGTTTTCACGCTTCGGGAATACGCGCAATCGATTCCTC
>OZJO01021476.1:0-25381 GCA_900406225.1 Acrobeloides nanus
CACGGTTTCAAAAATTGATTCGAATTTTCGTTACTATGGCCACCCCAGGTTCGACATTTCGGGACATCGTCTCTTAATTATTCAAATTTCTATTGTTTTGTAAAGAGACCATTGTTGTGGGAGAGTTATTTTTTAAAAAAGGAAATTTTAAAAGCAATGTTTTGGCAGCTTTTCTAAAAGGACGAATAAAATAGCATTGAGAGATTGCACTAATCGTAGTTTGGAAACTCATCATTGAGAAAAGTACATAGCAGCAATAACTTCCATATGGTATTGCAAAAATAATCATAAGAGCGACAATAAAAAGTGGCCAAGCAATAAATAATTGAAATAAGATAGCTTCAATTAGAGTCGAAATAAACATCATGCGTTGAAGTCGCTGCACGTTTTCAGTAACTTGGTTTTTCATTTTTCTTATCTCTTGATCCATCTGATAGCAATAAAACCAAGTAATAGAACAACCACAAATCAAAAGAAATCCTAGTACCCCACCAACAATATAAATCTTGGTTGTGCGTGGAACGTAGATGACATTCGAACCGAGAGGAATTCCAATTAATGCCGGTACTTCTTTGTCAATATAAGTGTAGGGGTCCTTAATGTTTTTTTGTTAACGACAGAACAAAAGCAAAAATTTTTTCCAAAACATAAAGGGACCTTTATCACTTTTCACTGCGATTTGCCAATAGACTTCTCTTTCCAAGTCTCCCTCCCCATATAAAATAATTCTTTCGCATACTTCAGTATCAAAAGTTAAAATAAGCATCGGGCTGCATCCGAAAAACATATGCATTAATAATGTAACCCATAAATTTGTTGGTGCTTGAAAAAATCCTTGCAATCTTCCAGTAGTTGTCATTGAATACCTATACATTATAACAACCAACATTGCCAAAAGTTTTATAGCAATCGTTGAAAGCAAGATGCCAACCATTAATTTTGCGTTAAAAAATCTCCCTATAATGCCATCAAAATAAACAATTATTGGGGGTAATAGGGGTACAATATGTCCTGAAGCCAATACAAAGTCAATAATATAACTTAAAATGAAAGTTATAAGCAATAGCCAACGGTACATTTCTAGTATCATTCCATGAAATATAATTGCATATGAAATAAATACAAATAATACAGTGTTAATCACGAACATGATTAACACAGTCGTGTAGTAGAGCTGCAATAAGGTAGGCGAGTAGAAAACTTCAAGAGAGTAGTTAAGCATTTTTGGATCTTTTGAGAAGAAATGTATGATTAAGAACAACTTTTAAAAATATTTTTTAAGCATCAAGGAGTTTTTAAAAGCGACCAATTTAGACGAGAGAGAGAGAGAATCACATTGATTTTTTCTCTTAAAATAATTAATATAAAAGAAAAACAACTCTTTAAATGAATTAAAACATTTGCTAAAATTACAGGAACGTTTTTCAAACTCGTTAAAAACACACTTTTTTCACTATAATTTCGTTTGCTAAATGTTAATTAGGTTAAAATAATGGGTAATCCTGAAAAAAGCGCATCAAAAATGGTTTTATTTTCGCTTAAATCGACTTGAAAAAAGTCTCAAAACGTACAAACAATTTACATACAGGTTGTTAAAACAACAAGTGTAAATCTAGAAAGAACATCATTGTGCATCCGTCTTATTTCATTTTATGTTATTATTTTCACGTTTGAATGAACTATTTTTTCCAAGAGATCAAGTCATGTTGAAAGTTAATTAAATTTTTCAACTAACGTTTTTAATATTAATAACGTGTTTGATTTTTTAAATACAGTTGTCCCCCCCCCAAATGGCACTTTGTGATTTTTGCGCAATTTTTTCAAGTTTTTAAGAGGCGATATATGAAAACTTGCACAAGGGGTGGTAGTAGAAAAAAAGTATTGCCACAAACTTGAAGCCTAGCTTATTTTTAAGTACCTAGTGAATAATTAAATAAAAAAGTAAAAATTAGGCCCTTTACCTTTATTTTGTGGAGAAATCGAGGGTCATGCTTGATAATAAATCGGCAAGAAATACCATTTTCGTATTTCTATCATAACTTTTTTTTCTATAAATGCGTTTCCCAGAATTTAAAGCACGTTTTATTGCTTCATTGCCCTTTCCAACGACACCAAAACTATGTCCCAAGCCTTTGTAGTTGTCGAGAAAAGTGGCCTCAAAAATTGTAATTTTCAGTAGTGCAGTGAATGTCAGTAGTGCAGTGAACTTCTCATCTTTTGTGACAAATAATTGAAAGTATAATTCAAAAATTCAAGAAATGAGTTTATCATGAAATTTAATCATGGATAAATTTTTATGATATTAGATTATCCAAGTATGTCTTCATTTTGATTTTTTGTAGAAACGAGTTTTTTTGTCAAAAATGTGTTATATGCATGAATGTTTGGTTATTCACAAGTTCAGAGAACTTTTGAACTTTTATGACTAAAATAGTGCTAACGACACAAAAGTTCGTGAGCTATTACAAAGTACATTTTATCATATAGAAATGATAGGATTAGAGGAGCATATAAAAGACTTCCACTTTAAAAAAATTCATCCAGTTTTTAGTATTAATCGCTATCAATATTTTATTTTCAATATGGTTTTAACACAAGCGCGTAAGTTTTTTTTAAAAAATCTAGAAAATTCAAGAAAATAAAAAAATCCAAGATAATCTAGAAAATCTGGAATTTTGACCAAATTGATTTAAAAAACCAGTCCAGTAATTACAATCATATGAAAAATGATATATTCGGAAAGATAATGAAGAATGGAGCATTTTTTGTTTTTACGGCATGTTCTGAATCGTTGTAGTTTTCGAGATAATTGCGTTTGAAATTTGGAATTTGTGTCAANTTCTGAATCGTTGTAGTTTTCGAGATAATTGCGTTTGAAATTTGAATTTGTTACAAGCTCTTCGTTGTAATACACAATTCAAAAAAGTTTGTTTATTACAACGAAGAGCTTGTAACAAATTTCAAACGCAATTATCTCGAAAACTACAACGATTCAGAACATACCGTAAAAACAAAAAATGCTCCATTTTTCATGATCTTTCCGAATATATCATTTTTTCAGGTGATTGTAACTTACTGGACTGGTCCTTTTTTTACCATCATAATTTTTGCGATATCCTTAAAAACTTTTCTTTATAAAGTGTCAATTTAGAAGTTGACGATCTACTAGAAAGAACCCAAGAAAAATTTGCAAAAGCTATAAAAACTCAAGATCCAAATAAAATAGCCGAATTTTTTGAGCCTAACTCCGTTATGATTATGATATGTACTGAGCCAAAAGTTTGGTACGGAAGAGAAGGTAAACTTTATATTTTTTATATGACCTGAAAAATTTAGAAATTGGAAAAGCATTTATCCCATTCATGTCAAATCCTCAACAAGAGTTCAAAGTAAAAAACGATTTATCTAAAAAAATTTTAAGGTAAAGATCCTAAATAATTTTGTTACGGCCAATGGTGACTATATTGTCCATCGCGGGACCTTTGAAGCGAATGGCAAGAATTTCCCACTCGAACAAATCTATAGAAAACAAATAGATGGAAGTTATTTGATCGTTCGAGATGAATTTCATATGTAAAATCAGTTAATCTTTTTTCTATGTTTCTAGGCTTTTTATAATGATTCTTTGTTTTAATTATAAATAAACTTTTTCCAAAAAGTTCAAAGTGTGCACTTTGCAGTTTTTTAATGCATTTTGGACGTACTTCTACTTTGACTTTGCACTTTTACTTTTGTGCCATACCCCCTGTCCTGTTCTTTCTCTTCTACGATTATCCAAGAATGCATAAAGTTTAAATGATGATTCGAAATTACTCGAAAACAAGCTTGCAAATCTTTTCTACAAGTACAGGGTGGCGCACAAATTCGGTCAGTATTTTAGTTTTGTTGATTTTCTTGTTTTAATCATAACTTTGGATCCAGGAGGCCATTTTTCACGATCTTCGTATTATTCGATAGCTCCGATTCTAAGCTTTCAATTGACACCAAGATCATGAAAAATGGCCACCTGGATCCAAAGTTATAATCGAAACAAGAATATCAACAAAACCAAAATACTGACCGAACTTTTGCGCCACCCTGTACAAGTGATTATTTAGCATACTCATTGAAATATAAAAAATATTTCTTGCACTTTTGAGATTTTTAAACAATACTCAACCATGTATATTTATGAACCATAAACAATCAACCGGAAGATTGTTCGCTATATCCATAATGTTGGATGCACAGTACCTTAAGTTCAAAGAAACAAGCTTGCAAATCTTTCCTACGTGTGCAAGTGATTTAGCATGCTCATTGAAACATAAAAATATTTCTTGAAATTTCAGAATTTAAACAATACTCAATCATGTATATTTATGAACAATAAGCATATCAAATGACTTGGACAATCAACCGGAAGAGTGGTCACTATAATTCATTATGTTGGGTGCACTGTCTACACAAGAATAAAAATGCTATGACTTTTAATTAAAATAAGAGAGCTACAGTTCCGGAGCAAATAACTCTTTCTTAATGCTTCATTCTTATATTTTACATGAACCCAAAAATGTTGAATGAAACTATTTCGCAAGAGATTGAAAGTTTATTTAATTTTTCTAATTTTATTCACTACGATGTTATACTTACGGTTGTTTTCGTAGTAGGAGTACTCGTTACGGTCATAACTTATTTTTTGATTGTTATAGTCAATGTTCACAATTTTCATACGTATAAATATTACTTGTTAAATATAACGACCTGGAATTTCCTACTTTTATTTACGTCGAACGTTTTGTTAAGAAAAGATTATGCGATGGGTTTGCCGAATTCATTTATTGGCAGAGGGGTTTTAAAGATTTTTGGTAGTTATGGGCTACATGTGGGCAAGACTTTCGAAGAAATTTGTTTGGCTCAAATTGGAATAGCAATTGTTACTTGTTCGCTGTTTAAATTCGTACATGTGACATTTTTGTTATTGTGGTATAAGCCATGGGTGCGAAAAGCCTCGATTGTCATAGCAATTTTATTACATGTTATTTCGTCAATGATAATAGGTAGGGTGTCATAAAAAGTATAAAATATTCTATAGGAATCCCTGGAATCCTAATTTATTGTCCAGATAATACGGTGAAAATTTGGATGGAATCTCTGCCTAATCCACTCTTTTTCCATATAATGAATAGAGAAGTGGTCGTAGTCCATTTACCAGAATGTTCAAGTTTCGTAAATGTCTTCAATATGAGTAGGGTGTTTCATGGGTTGATCGTTTTTGGAGGGACTTTTATAATGATATTTCTGTCGGTATTGGTTCTTAAGAAAAAACGGTCAAATTTAAGCCAACACACAATGAACATGCAGGTAGGATGATTTTGATAGAAATAAAAATTGAGGAAATCGAAAAAGTTTAAAAAATCTATAGAAAATTAAAAAATCTAGGTATCTAGAAAATTTAGAAATCTAAAACAATAGAAATCGATTGAGCTTTCGGGCGACGGAAATGGATTTAAACTCAATTTTTGACGAATTTTGAAAATGTGGGAGCAATAAAAAAGAACCTGTATTTATAGAGGGACTGGGGGAACTAGTCCCCTGCAAACCGAAAAAAATGAAAAAAATTTTTCAAAGCATAAAGGGGAATCCTTATGATTCTTTGTTTTTTTGAGGGCTAATATTACGAGTCCCCCGCCCCTCATTTTTCTCCTCGTACGACACTGGACAGGCTAAAGACGGGATAAGAGCAGGCAAGGACAGGACAGAACAGGATAAGACAGGAAAGTAACAGGTACAGATCACAGAACAGGAGATAAAAAGATCCTATGGGGTTCCCTAATTTATTGACTCTATTTAGAAAATGACAATTATTACTGTCTTTATTCACGCGATGATTCCACTCACTGGACTATTACAGGGTGGTCCAACATGTACTACGGTGAACATTGTTCAAGATATTTTAGTTTCCCGACAAGATCTTTCGATCTTTTTTTTTAAATAGTTGAAAGATCTTGTCAGGAAGCTAAAATATCTTGAAAAATGTTCACCGTAGTACCTGTTGGACCGCCCTGTACTTCCTGTTATTTTACGACCATTAACCTTGAGCGGATATATCTTCTTATCTACAAATATAAATGTTATCATGTGCATAGTTTCATCAGTCTCTTGTGTAATCAATAATGCGACTACTATCTTGACCATTAAACCTTATAGAAAGCAATTGATAAATATTCTGAAAATAAAAAAAGTTCAACAGAATAATGTTTCTCCATTTGTACAATCATAGTTTTAATAAAAAACCATTTTTTTATATCAATTAACTTATCTCAATAATAAATGTGATCGTTGGCCTAATATTAAAGTGAAGAAATGGCAGTAGTGCAGTGAACCTTCATAACTCTATCATCGATGCTCTTGTAACAGATATTTTTCGTGACAAAAGTAGCGTGAAAAACTTAATTCGTGACAAAAGTTATAGTGCTACAAAGTTTAACTTTTGACACGTTATTTAGGACTCCAAAAGGGAACTTGCCCCTAAATATTCTCTTAGAGAACGAAAAAATCTTTGTGCTTGCTACGCTAGAAAGTTCAAAATTGAAGAGTCAAAATCAACTTTTCACTTTTCTCAAAAAGTGCAAAGTGTACACTTTGCAGTTTTTTAGTGCATTTTAGACTTGCACTTTTACTTTTGTGCAATACTCCCCCTGTCTTGTTTCTTCTCTTCTCCAAGAATGAATAAAGTTTTTTTCTTTTCTACATGTACTTGTGATTATTTAGCATGCTAATTAAAATATAAAAAATATGTAATTTTGAGATTGTTAAACAATACTCAACCGTGTACATTTATGAACAATCAACCTGAACATTGCTCGCTATAATCCATGATGTTGGATGCACAGTACCTTAAGTTTAAAGAATAAAAATGCTATGACTTTTAACTAAAATAAGAGAGCTAAAGTTTGGGAGCAAATAACTCTTTCCTAATGCTTCATTCTTATATTTTTTATAAAGATTCGATTTTTTAGCCAAAATTCGATTTTTTGTGTGCCAATTCACTATCATTGATCAAGACCCACTTCCATTAAACATTACGTGGATTCCGTGATTAAAGTAATCATGATCAAATGATAACTTTTTAGTTATCTACAAAATCTATTGAAAAATTTATAAATAAATTCTTAAATTTTACCCAAATTTGACAATTTTGATGTTGTTGAGTAGATTTCGGCAATATACCGTAAAAACTGTAAAATACACCCCCTCCAGGGGAGGGGTGGGATAGAAAAATTAACTCCCCTCTCCAAGGGGTTGAAAATCAATCACCCCCAGAAAAAATATATCTTTTATATTTTTAATTTATATTGGTTTGTACCAATTTTTATCTGATGTTGATTGTTAGAAAAATTTTGGATTTTTGGTGAAATTTATTGATTTTTTTATTGGCTGATGTTGGTGACTGGAGAGAGGAAGGGGTTGAACAAATATCCCCTCCTCTCTAGGAAGTTGAAAAATTAACGCCCCGAGGCGTATTTTATAGTTTTTACGGTATTGTAGTAATCAGAATATTACTATAAAGGCTCTTACGAGTTCTATCCCTATCATGCTCTGTTCTTCGATTGTCCAAGGATGCATAAATTTTAAATGATGCTTAGAAATTACTCGAAAACAAGCTTGTTACTCGAAAATCTTTACACGTTTTTAATTAAAAACGAGTACAAGTGATTAGGCGTGCTCATTGAAACATAAAAAATATTTCTTGAAATTTCAGAATTTAAACAATACTCAACCATGCATATTTATGAACAATAAGTATATCAAATGACTTGGACAATTAATCGGAAGAGCGGGCGCTATAATCCATTGTGTTGGGTGCAATGTCTACACAAGAATAAAAATGCTATAACTTTTAATTAAAATAAGAGAACTACAGTTTCGGAGCAAATAACTCTTTCTTAATCCTTCATTTTTATATTTTACACGGACCCAAAAATGTCGAATGAAACTATTTCGCAAGAGATTGAAAGTTTATTTCATTTTTCTAATTTTATTCACTACGATGTTATACTTACGGTTGTTTTCGTAGTAGGAGTACTCGTTACGGTCATAACTTATTTTTTGATTGTTACAGTCAATGTTCACAATTTTCATACGTATAAATATTACTTGTTAAATATAACGACCTGGAATTTCCTACTTTTATTTACGTCTAACGTTTTGTTAAGAAAAGATTATGCGATGGGTTTGCCGACTTCATTTATTGGCAGAGGGGTTTTGAAGATTTTTGGTAGTTATGGCCTACATTTGGGCAAGATTTTCGAAGAAATTTGTTTGGCTCAAATTGGAATAGCAATTGTTACTTGTTCGCTGTTTAAATTTGTACATGTGACATTTTTGTTATTGTGGTATAAGCCATGGGTGCGAAAAGCCTCGATTGTCATAGCAATTTTATTACATGTTATTTCGTCAATGATAATAGGTAGGGTGTCATAAAAAGTATAAAATATTCTATAGGAATCCCTGGAATCCTAATGTATTGTCCAGATTATATGGTGAAAATTTGGATCCAAACTCTGCCTAATCCACTCTTTTCCCATATAATGAATAGAGAAGTGGTATTAGGCTTTTTATCAGAATGTACAAGTTTCGCAAATGTCTTCAATATGAATAGGATGTTTCATACGTTTATCGTTTTTGGAGGGACTTTTATAATGATATTGCTGTTGGTATTGGTTCTTATGAAAAAACGGTCAAATTTAAGTCAACAAACAATGAACATGCAGGTAGGATGATTTTGATAGAAATAAAACTGAGAAAATCTAAAAAAAAGTTTAGAAAATCTATAGAAAATTTAAAAAATCTAGGTATCTAGAAAATTTAGAATTCTAAAAAATAGAAAATCTCAGAAAACTAGTCAAACTCTAGAAAATCTAGATAATCGAGGACCGGACTTGTCCCGAATACGAATACTCCAATTAAACTAGTCCTCCCCCCAAACCGAAAAAAATTTTCAAAACATAAGGGAGAATCCTTATGATTTTTTGCCTTTTTAAGGGATAATATTACGAGCCCCTCTCCCTATTTTTCTCCTTGTACGACACTGGATAGGCTAAAGACGGGATAAGGAAAGGATAAGGACAGGCTAAGGACAGAACAGGACAGGATAGGACAGGGAAAGGAACAGATCAGAGAACAGGAGATAACAAGATCCTACGGGGTTCTCTAATTTATTAATTCTATTTAGAAAATGACAATTATTACTGTCTCTATTCATGCGATGATTCCACTCGTTGGACTATTACAGGGTGGTCCAACATGTACTACGGTGAACATTTTTCAAGATATTTTAGCTTCTCGACAAGATCTTTCGAAGCTGTTTTTTTTTAAATAGAGGTGAGACAATTATAAACAACTTATATAAGAATTTATTTTTTATATATAAAATTTTTGATAAAGTCCTATATAAGTTGTTCTTAAAGGGGGAGTGAACTTTACAGCAGCATCTCAAAGATGCATTTCCAACTTCAAAGTGCTATATCTCCTCTACCATAAAAGATTTTTAGTCGGGATCTTTTTTTTAAATATTTATCACGATGCGCAGAATATTTTTAAAAACGACTCTGACCAAAAAACTTTTATCGTTGAGGAGATATAACACTTTGAAGTTGAAAATGAACTCTTCGAGGTGTTGCTGTAAAGTTTACTTCCCCTTTAAAAGGGACCCATTTGGAGGTCATTCTCCGAAAAATTTTTTTCTCGATTTTTGACCTATATAGAGGTAAAATCATGCTAAAAATCGATTGTACACATTCCCGAATCGTGAAAACGCTTCCTCGACCCTGGTTCAGGGAAGGTTGTGGATGTATTGAAGCGAAAATCAAACATTTTCGGATTTTTATGAGAAACCCGTCAATTCTTAGGTTTTTCTAGGCGGGGAATCGATTGCGCGCATTCCCGAATCGTGAAAACGCTTCCTTGACCCTGATTCAGAGAAGGAATCAGTGGATTGAAGCGAAAATCAATTTATTTACGTAAATACGTATCCTTTCCCTGAATCAGTGTCAAGGAAGCATTTTCACGTTTCGGAAATGCGCGCAATCGATTTTTCGTATGATTTTACCCCTATATAGGCTGTTTTGGCAAAAAAATTGTTTTTCGGAGAATGACTCTCAAATGGGTCCCCCTCCATTTAAAAAAACCGCGTCGAAAGATCTTGTCGGGAAGCTAAAATAACTTGAAAAATGTTCACCGTAGTACCTGTTGGACCACCCTGTACTTCCTGTTATCTTACGTCCGTTAGCCTTAAGCGGATATATCTTTTTATCTGCAAATATAAATGTTATCATGTGCATAGTTTCATCAGTCTCTTGTGTAATCAATAATGCGACTACTATCTTGACCATTCAACCTTATAGAAAGAAATTGATCAATATGCTGAAAAGAAAAAAAGTTCAACATATTAATGTTTCTCCATTTGTAAAATCACAGTTTTAATAAAAGTCCATTTTGTATATCAATTAACTTATTTCAATAATAAATGTGATCGTTGGTCTAACATTAAAGTGAAGAAATGTCAATAGTGCAGTGAACTTTTCATCTTTTGTGACAAACAATTGAAAGTACAATTCAAAAATTCGAGTTTGTCACATAACACACTCGAAGCCTGAAAATTTGAGAACATATAAAAGACTTGTCAAAAAAAATACGTTCTATTGATTTTTTAGTATTTTTCTTTAATTTTTTATTTATCATGGTTTTAACACAACAGCGTAAGCTTTTATGATCTTTTTAATGCTAAAAAAATAATACTGATCAACTGGGCAAAAATTTTTATGTATTGAAATTCTGAAACATAGGTCAGCAAGGGGTGGAGTCTCCCCCCTGACTCACAAACTCATGGACCCAAAATTGAGGGGGAATCACCACATGGACCCTGTCGAACATATGAGGTGGTTAAAAAAAAGGTCGGCGAGAGGGGGAGTCTCCCCCTGACCCACGCACTTATGGACCCAAAATTGAGGGGAACCATCTCATCGTTATTTTTTTTTTTGACTTACCTAATCATAATCGGGTCTGTACCTGTGATTTGGGATACTATTTATAAATAAATAAATCGGGGGCCTTCTCCCCCCCCCCACTTTGCCGATTTATTTCCTGAAATATCACATTTTAGAAGTTGACAATCTCCTCATAAAACTCCAAGATGATTATGATAAAGTCTTCAAATCCGGTGATCCAAATAAACTATCCTTGTTTTATGAACCCAATTCAATGCTTATTATGACCAGTAAAGAACCTAAAGTTTGGTTCGGACGAGAAGGTATATTTTAAATTTCTTTTAATAGTTTTTTTTCAAAAATTTAGAAATAGCTAAAGCTTTTGTACCTTTCTTGGCCAACCCTCTACAAGATTTTAAGGTATAACCTAAATTTTAAAACGATTTAAATAATATTTTTTAGGTTGAATTCTTAAAGAACTTTGCCACGGCAAATGATGACTATATTATCCACCGAGGTACTTATGAAATGAATGGAACCAGATTCCCATATGAACAAATTTGGAGAAAACAAAAAGACGGCGGCTACTTGATCGCTCGTGATGAATTTCATATGTAGATTCTTTATAAAAATTTTTACTTAAATAAAGACTTTTTTTATATCAGAAACTTATTCGCCTTATCTTCCCCCTCTTAAAGCCTAATGCGAAGAACCTAAGTCTAGAGTGTAAGAAACTTAAACCAATAAGGGGGGGGTGAAGTGTAACCATATAAGTACCAAAATTAGTAGAAAAATAAAGAACTAAAATATTCGCAACGAAATTCAGTGAACTTTTGGTATTTTTACTCATTTTTCTACAAGAGTTGTAAAATGTTTCAAAAGTTCGGTATCTGAGATAAAAAACATTCGTATATTATAAAGGTTGTTGTTTTTTATTGCTCCAACATCTCAAAAATGTGCCAAAAATAAAGTTTAAATCCGTTTCCGTCGCCTGATGGCTCATTTGAACGCCCTAATCACGAGATTTGTTTAGAAAAATTTTTATTAAAAAAGCTCTCAAATTCGATTTTTTAGGCCAAAAATACTAAAAATTTTGTACTGGGGTAGAAAACTCAAAAATCGTAATTTTCAATATTTTGGGCTAAAAAATCGAATTTAAAAGCTTTTTCAATAAAATTTTTTCTAAAAAGATCCCGTGATTAGGGCGCTCGATTGAGCTAACGTGCGACAGAAACGGATTTAAGTTCGATTCTTGACGAATTTGTAAAATTTTGAATTTTCTGGGGTCCAAACTACAAAGCATTTACCTTATTTCCATCAAAAGCGCAACAAATTTCCACCAGGTCTTCGCGATCGGTCTCGTGGAGTAAACGTTACCAAGCCTCTGAATTCTCGTGACGTTGGACTAAAATAGAGAAGTAACCCGGTAAAAATATCAAACCAAAACTTTCTTTAACTTTATTTATTCGGTTGTTCCAAAAGTTTTTACACTTCACTTTTCACTTTTTTCAATTGAAAAAAACAGTGCAAAGTGAAGTGTAAAAACTTTTGGAACAACCCAATATTTGAATTCCACAACCATAATAACAATACAAAACCACAGTAAAAGTTTAGCAACACATTCCAGAAAAAATAAGCATTTAAAGAAACGGCGCAGGAAAAGCTCTTTAGAGAAAGAAGCTTCCCAAACTTTTACTTTGCAAAACGCCGGCAGCAAGACTGGAAAGAGATAAAAAGGCGCGGCACATCATAAAAAACCGAACGCAAGGAACTAATGAAACAACAGCTAGCACAGAGCTCGCAACCGTTGCACCAAAAGCCCTTTCACAAAAACACGACACAATGGCAATGCAATGCGCGATAAGAATGCGATGCAATATAAACGCGTTCCATACAAATAAAGTGAGAAAAGAGATGATCAAATGAAATTATAAGGGTTAGCAGTCAACTAGAAAATATAAAACTAGAAAATACACAACTAAAACCACTAATGAAATTTCTTTGTTGTCTGGCTTTCTGTCGAACTTATCAAAGAGCAAAAACTTACCTTTTGCTGAATTCGAATAAAAAAAAGGATCTTTTCACTAAGTTTTTGCTCTTTGATAAGTTCGACAGAAAGCCAGACAACAAAGAAATTTTTACGTTTCCAATTTTGCTAGAGCCGTGGTTCTAGTTGTGTATTTATGAGTTCCTGCATAGCATTATGAAATGGTTCTAGTTGTGTATTTCTAGTTGTGTATTTTCTAGTTGACTGCTAACCATTATAAGAAACAGAGTTTTCGCACTAATATACAAAACAATTCAAGCTTTTAAATTCGATTTTTTAGCCCAAAATATTGAAAATTACGATTTTTGAGTTTTCTACCCCAGTACAAAAGTTTCAGTATTTTTGGCTTAAAAAATCGAATTTGAGAGCTTTTTAATAAAAATTTTTCTAAACAAATCTCGTGATTAGGGCGTTCAAATGAGCCATCAGGCGACGGAAACGGATTTAAACTTTATTTTGGCACATTTTTGAAATGTTGGAGCAATAAAAAACAACAACCTTTATAATATACGAATGTTTTTTATCTCAGATACCGAACTTTTGAGACATTTTATAACTCTTGTAGAAAAATGAATAAAAATACCAAAAGTTCACTGAATCGAGGTGTTAAATGTCTCGACCTAGTCTCGACCAAGTCGAGATGTTAAATGTCTCGAATTCGAGACGAATTATAACTAAGTCGAGATGTTAAATGTCTCGAATTGATTTAGCATCACGAATAGCTGGTCGAGATATTTACCGCACAGCCTTAACGAGTTTGAAAAACCCAATTATGTTCCTATAATAGTTTTAGCAGATGTTTTAATGCATTTAAAGAGTTTTTTCTTTTATATTAATTATTTTAAGAGAAAAGATCAATGTAATTCTCTCTCTCGTCTAAATTGGTCGCTTTTAAAAACTCCTTGATGCTTAAAAAATATGTTTAAGAGTTGTTCTTAATCAAAAATTTCTTCTCAACAAATCCAAAAATGCTCAACTACTCTCTTGAAGTTTTCTACTCGCCCACCTTATTGCAGATTTACTACACGACTGTATTAGTCATGTTCGTGGTTAACACTGTATTATTTGCATTTATTTCATATGCCATTATATTTCATGGAATGATACTAGAATCGTACCGTTGGCTATTGCTTATAATTTTCATTTTAAGTTATATTATTGACTTTGTATTGGCTTCTGGACATATTGTACCCTTATTACCCCCATTAATTGTTTATTTCGATGGCATTATAGGGAGATTTTTTGACACAAAATTAATGGTTGGCATCGTACTTTCAACGATTGCTATAAAACTTATGGCATGCTTGGTTGTTGTAATGTATAGATATTCAATGACAACTACTGGAAGATTGCAAGAATTTTTTCAAACACCAACAAATTTATGGGGTATATTATTGGTGCATATTGTTTTCGGATTCAGCCCAATGCTTATTTTAATTTTGGATACTGAAGTATGCGAAAGAAATTATTTTATATGGGGAGGGGAGACTTAGAAAGGGAAGTCATACTGGACCATCGCAGTGAAAAGTGATAAAGGTCCCTTTATGTTTTGGAAAAATCTTTGCTTTTGTTCCGTCGTTAGCAAAAAAATTAAGGACCCCTACACTTATATTGACAAAGAAGTACCGGCATTAAAAGGAATTCCTCTCGGTTCGAATGTCATCTACGTTCCACGCACAATCAAGACTTATATTGTTGGTGGGGTACTAGGATTTCTTTTGATTTGTGGTTGTTCTATTACCTGGTTTTATTGCTATCAGATGGATCAAGGGATAAGAAAAATGAAAAACCAAGTTACTGAAAACGTGCAGCGACTTCAACGCATGATGTTTATTTCTACTCTAATTGAAGCTATCTTATTTCAATTATTTATTGCTTGGCCACTTTTTATTGTCGCTCTTATGATGATTTTTGCAATACCATATGGAAGTTATTGGTGCTATATACTTCTTTCAATGATGAGTTTCCAAACTACGATTAGTGCAATCTCTCAATGCTATTTTATTCGTCCTTTTAGGAAAGCTGCCAAAACGTTGCTTCTAAAATTTCCTTTTCTAAAAAATAGTTCTCAAACCACAACAGTGGTCTCTGTACAGAACAATAGAATTTGAATAATTAAATTGTTTTTTACAGGTTGGTTTAAAAATGAGATTTGTGCGAATTTTTTCACGAATTTGGGACCCGAAAATCATAAATATAAAAAACTAGTTTCTGTGTCCGTCCGTCACCATGAGATCACGGAAACGGTAAATTGGATTGACATGTGGTCTTTTTTAAAAGTTAGTAGGTAGGGGGTAGGTGTTCAGAAAAAAATTAAAAAATTAAATTTTTAAGGGTCTTTTTTCAAAGGGAACCTTATCTCGGCTATTCAACGCTGTTTTTTGTATTAGGAAATTTTTCATCATGGAGAACACGATGGCAACGCTAATTTTCAATTTCGACCTCAGAGGGAACCACTTTTTTCAAAAACTATAAATGGTAGGGTCATGGTCGAGGTATCATTAGAAAAGGGGATGAAGGGAGATAAAAACATGCTTTAAATTGTGGAAAACACATTTAAAGAAAAAAAGTTATGATAAAAAACAATGAAAGAATCCGGAGACAGGTTTTGGCGAAAAATGAAACCTCGACTTCTCCACTAGTTTAATGACCCAGGATGTAGCTTATATATTTTTGTAAATCACTCACTAGGTACATAAAAATAACCGAGGGTTCAAGTTTATAGCGATACTTTTCGGCTTACTTCCACCCCGTACTGCCCCCTTAAGTACGGGGTCGAAATATCTGCGATATTTCGAGATATTACCTCTTAAGTCCAGTTTGGTTATTGAAAGTTATCGCAGAAATAAGAAAGATATTGCGATTTTAATACGATGAACTCGTATTTTTCAGTTAAACAGTAAAAAAAGTATGTGTAAACACTATGTTCTATACCATCGAAAACGAAAGAGTTAAAAATCATGTTGATCATGATTCTCCATGTCAAAATCTAAAGTCGAAAAAATCATAAACTTTGAAAAATGACCGTGACTACTACTTAAGTAGATCTGGACCTGAACGATCAAGGAACTTATTTCCATCGGAGAATCGACCTAGATCTGGCCCTGGACCTAGACCTATTGTTTATTAACATGGGAATACTTCTTCAAAATTCCGGGATATTCTATTATTTTTAGCTATATTGAACAACTTGCAAAAAAAATTTTTGATTTTAATAAAGGTAAAAAAAGTTATTTCGATCGGGAAATTGAACCCTCAGCCTTTTAAATCAAATTCAAGCACATTACCATTGAACTACGAAGGAAAAAATTTCCGTTTTTACAATTCAATTAAGTATAAATAAAAATTTTATAAATTTTTTGAAACCAACTTTTTTTCAACAAATTTTTTGAAATTTGTTCAGCATAGCTAACAATAACAGAATATCTCGGAATTTTGAAGAAGTATTCCCGTGTTAATAAATTAAATTGTTTTAGAAGTCGACAATCTTGTTGACAAATTCTTAGAAAAGTTTATTATTGTTTTAAAATCGGAGGCCTAAATAAAATTTCTGATTTCTTTAAATCCAACTCAATGCTTATTCAATCGGGCGTTCAACCGAGTGTGGTTTGGAAAAGAAAGTAAATTTTTTTAAATTTTTACCATCCATCTCTATCCAACAAGACTTCAAAGTAAAAATGTTCCTTTTTCTTCAATCTTTAAATGAATTAATTTAGCTCAAAAACGTAAAAATTTTTGCTACGGCTAATGACGATTATCTGATTCATCATGGTATATGGGAACCGAAGAGGAGGATAAGTCAATTCGAGCAAGTCTGGAGAAAAATAAAACACGGCAGTTTTTGATGGTACGCGACGAATTCCTTCTATAAAATTATGATAGCAGTTTTATATTCGAATAAACATTTTCTTATGATTGCTAATAAAGACAAATAAACTATTTGAAAAAAAATTTCCAAAAATATTTTTCCATCAAATCCGAAAAATTAATTTTGAACGATAAAAAAGAAACTATAAAAAAATCTAGAAAACCTAAAAGACCTAGAAAACCCTAGAAACCAGAAATCTAAAAAAAATTAAACAAAAAATGTAGTTTATCATGAAATAGGATTTTGATGATATTATATTGTACCCAGTTATGCCTCCATTTTGATTTTTTGAAGAAACGAGTTTTTTGTCGAAAATGTGTAATATGCATGAAATGTTTGTTTATTCAAAGATCAAAAGTTCAGAGAACTTTCGAACTTTTATGACTAAAATCGTGCTAACGACACAAAAGTTCATAGACTGTGACAAACTACATTCTATCATATAGAAATTATAGGACTAGAGAAGCGTATAAAAGACTTCCACTTTAAAAAATTCATCCAGTTTTTGTACTAATCGCTATCAATATTTTATTTTCAATATGGTTTTAACACAAGCGCGTAAGTTTTTTTAGAAAATCAAAATAGAAAAATCTAGAAAATCCAGGAAAATTGAGAAAATCAAAACAATCCAAGATAATCTAGAAAATCTGGAATTTTGACTAAATTGAAAATTTTTGTAAAAAATACATTCATAGGGGTAATTTTATGCGAGAAATCGGTTCCACGTATTTTCGAACTATGAAAACGCTTCCCTGACCCTGATTCAGGGAATGAGGTGGGTGTATTGAAATGAAAATCAAACATTTTCGGATTTTTATGAGTAAACCGTCGATTCTTAGATTTTTTTAGGCGGGGAATCGATTGCGCGCACTCCCAAACCGTGAAAGCGCTTCCTTGACCATATTTCAGGGACTGTAAATGCTTCCTTTAGCGATTTTATTCAAAATTTCGAAAATGTTTGATTTTCGCTTCAATACACTCACCCATTCCCTGGATCAGGGTCAAGGAAGCGTTTTCATGCTTCGGGAATGCGCGGAATCGATTTCTCGCATAAAATTACCACAGGAATGTACTTATTACAAAAAAATTTTTTTCGGAAAACGAGCTCCGATTGTTACCCCCTTTAATACCATCATAATTGTTGCGATATCTTTAAAAACTTTTTCTTTATAAAGTGTCAATTTAGAAGTTGATGATCTACTAGAAAGAATCCAAGAAAAATTTGGAAAGGCTATGAAAACTCAAGATCCAAATAAAATAGCCGACTTTTATGAGCCTAACTCCTTTATGATGATGACAAGTGCTGAGCCAAAAGTTTGGTACGGAAAAGAAGGTAAACTTTCAATATTTTATATAACCTGAAAAAATTTAGAAATTGGAAAAGCATTTATCCCATTCATGGCAAATCCTCAAATAGAGTTCAAAGTAAAAAACGATTTTAAAAATTTATCTAAAACAATTTTTAAGGTAAAAATCCTAAATAATTTTATTACGGCCAATGGTGACTATATTGTCCATCGCGGAACCTTTGAAATGAATGGCACTGATTGCCCATACGAACAAATCTATAGAAAGCAAAAAGATGGAAGTTATTTGATTGTTCGAGATGAATTTCATATGTAAAATCAGTTAATCTTTTTCCTATGTTTCTAGACTTTTTTATAACGATTTTTTATTATAAATAAACTCGTTCTTTTTTATATTTATTATGTGCAAAACATGAATAAAATTTATGGAAAATCGAGCTTAAAAGATTTTTGGAAACTGTTTTTTCTAATTTTCTAGAAACAGCTTGTCATTTGTTTTAAAGGGGGTAAGAATTAGGGACTAATCTCTGAAAAATTTTGGATCTAGTTCGGATGGGAGGGGGTGCACTTTACGCGATGTCAAAGTTCGAAGTAAAAAATTCAAAATTTTTATAAAAAATACACCCTCTAGGGGTAAAAATTGACGGCGAACACGATGATGCTATTATTTTTGTACCAAAATCATCAGAAATCGTTGAATTCATGAACTTTTATATAATCAAAATAAAAAAATTCAACGATGTATAGCTTAATGGTCAACTGGATATTGAGAGCTCACATGGGTCCAAAAGTTGAAAAATGTGTTCCTTCCAAAGTGCTCACGCCAAACCATTGTGTTTGCCGTCAATTTTTACCCCTAGAGGGTGTGTTTTCGTAAAAATTTTGGATATTTTACTTCGAACTTTGACATCACGTTAAGTGCACTCCCCTATCCGAACTACTGTAGCTCTAAAATTTTTTTGCCAAAATAGCCTATATAGGTCTAAAATCATGCGAAAAATCGATTGCGCTTATCCCCGAAGCGTGAAAATGCTTCCTTGACCCTTATTCAGGGAAATAGATGTGTGTATTGAAGTGAAAATCGCAAAATTTTGAAATTTCTCCCTCAATTTCATATTTCTGGGGGTAATTTCATGCGGGGAATCGATTGACCAATGTAGAAAGTATAAAAATGGCCAAGGTTGGAAAAGTTCATTCCCGAAAGCTTGAAAACGCTTCCCTGACCCTTTTCAGTGAAATTAGTACATATTGGATTTTCGCTTCAATACACACTCTTATTTCCCTGAATCAGGGTCAGGGAAGTGTTTTCAAGCTTCGGGAATGCTCGCAATCAATTTCCCGCATGAAATTATCCCCAGAAATATGATTTTGAGGGAGAAATTTCAAAATTGTTCAATTGTCGCTCCAATACACACATCTATTTTCCTGAATCAGGATCAAGGAGACATTTTTACGCGTCTGGAATGCGCGCAATCGATTTACGCATGATTTTACCCTTATATAGGCTGTTTTGGCAAAAATTTTCTGAGATTAGTCGCTAATTCTTACCCCCTTTAAAAAGATTTTCATGATTTTTTCTCTGCATTCACTTGTGTTCCATAGGTTGGGTTTACAACAAAACTTTAAAAGGTCTCGTTTTTAATGAAGATCGTGCCATAGACTTTTGATCACATGTTGTCATCGTTGTGGAATTCCTTCCACTTCATAAGCCCTTGATGATTCGGCTAGTGGACCAATGTAGATTTTGGATGTTGGATAGTCTTGGTGAGAGCATACATGGGCATGCCCCAGGTGACCTCAGGTTTTTCATCTGAGAGGTTGTGGGTCGGGGTCAAGGGAGGGTTGTGGATCGGGGTTGGGGGAGGAGGGGGGATGTGAGGCGGAGGAGGTTGTGGTGGTGGGATGTAGGATGTGGGTCAGAAGGCCGACAAATTGAGGATTGATAGTCGAAAAGTAGGTTGCTTGGAGCAGCATATTTATTTTTGGGAAAAAATATTTTTTAAATTTGTCAATCTTTTTTTTGGTCGTTTTTTTCGACCCATCGGGAGGGGGACCAAATGAGGGTTGTGGATTTTTTTGAAAAGTCCACCTGGGGGCTGCCCATGTATGGTGAGCGGTTCCACGTTTGAATGAAGTAGCTTTTCATTCTTTCAAAATAAAATAAAATTTGCGAATTTCGGATTTATCATCTCATCTCTAAAACCTGTAATGGATCCTTCATTACTAAAAGGAGCTATTTTTTCCATCATCGGGATGTAAGTGTTTATTTCGTAGATATCAATTTTGCAACACTTACCCCTTGAAAAAGAAATCTTTGATTCCTTGTCTCTCACTCTTTCTCTCCTTACCTTAGTTTTTATGACAGCTTCCGCTTCACATGTATTAATTATCATTCTGTGATCAATGGAACTTATTAATTACCTCCTTATATAAACTCGTGCTTTTCTAGACGTCTAGTAAACTCGTGCTTTTCGAGACGTCTGTGCCAAGCACAAAAAATGCCATAAAAGATCAAGAAATTTTTAACATTTGGCACTATGTCTAGTACTGGATCTGCTAGTTACCCTACTAATTCGTGTACTCTTAATGACCCTTTAAGTTTTCTAAATACTTTCAACGAAACTTTGGTGAAACCTTATCACCATGAGCTATGTGCAAACTCGGAATATATTGGAAATATTATTAGCTTTGTGATTTTACAACTCATGCATATTCCCGTGTTCCTATTGATAGTGATCACCTTATTCGGGAAAGAGAATGAAGACTCAAAATGGTTTGTTTTCCACACAGCTATGTTAAACCTCATCCTTGGTGTCATTTGGGAAATTTGGTATATCTTCCTAGATTCCGAAAATTCTGCTATGCTTACAACAATGGTCGATTTTGCTCTAAACCTGGCGGTGAACTCCATTTTCCCATTGGCATTTACAAGATTCCTTTGCCTCTATTTTGAAGACTATTACAAAAAAATTTTTAAACGAAAATTGTTGTTCCCTATATTTTTAGTCTATGATCTTTTCATGTTAGCCCTTTTTTATATTGATTCACTTGAAGATGATAACATGATCATGTTGATCATCGACTTGTTGCTCTTGATCGGAAATCTTTTATGCTCAACATGTGTCTTTCTCAAAATCCGGTCTATGATGAAACTTGTTGATAGTAGCTCTCAATTTAGCACTTTGAATGATCTTAAAAGAGCGGCTTTTGTAGTCACATTTCAAAGTTGTCTTGTATCAATCCATTTAGCTACTACATTTTTTGTGTCATTGTTTCAAATCTCATTGAGATTCGATGAAAATCTCTTTAACTCATTGTTCGAATTGTACATAATCTCAGCGCACGCTCAATTTCCGCTATATCAGATTATTGTTATATTTGATACTTTTGTGACACTTTTTGTCTTAAGGTCATATAGAACGGCAATGGTGAAAATTTATGAAAAATGTGAAGAGAGTCTGAAACATATGTTGCATTTTATGTTTGTAAGGAAATGTACGAAAACTAGGGTAATTCATATGTCACGGCCAAATACATAATAAAAGTCGTGTAACTTTTGATATAATTGCACCCCTAAGCAATGACGGGTCCAGGAAAAAGTTTTGGAGAAGGCCATCAAAAAAACTAAAACAACTAAGGGATTATTTTTATTTTTTCGGTCTTCGGCCAGTTTGGGAGGCTCTAGGAACTTTCACAACGGAATTTCCACAACGGAACTTCCTCAACGAAAAAAGCAGAACTTCCACAATGGTCGATTTTCCTGTGAAAATCGTTGTGAAAGTTCCGCTTTTTTCGTTGTGGAAGCTCCGCATGTTGTTTTGAGCCTCGTTGTGAAAGTTCTGTTGTGGGAGTTCTGTTGTGGAAGTTCCTAGAGCCGTTTGGGATCATGTCCCCTGTCCCTTTGGATTCGCCACCGCTCCTAGGGATGACTGCAAGCTTCAAAATGAGCATCGACCCTACTCATTTTTTTGTCATAATTGCTGTCGAAAGCGTTCATTCTTGCGTATTTTGTTATTAAATTGTTGTTGAAACATTATTGTCAAATTTATGTTTTTATCATTTTTTAATTCAATATCATATTTAGATTTTTTTAATACTCCATGCAAGTTGAGAATGCTTAATTTGAAGTGATATATGTGATACTCTTGAAATTTGTTTGTATTATTATTGGCATTGAGACATTCGAATCCGGGTTTTGAATCTGAACATTGGGGAGGGGAATTTAAGTCTCGGGCATTTGAGTCCTATAACTTGAGACTCAAATAAAACTGCCACAAATTCTAGTAAAATCAATTCTTTTTCAAGTGATTTAGAAATTTCGTTTATTTGGGGCTTAGAGGGTCAATTATATCGTATAGTAAAGTGCAATGAATTTGATGCTTTTGGTCTTAATTGTGTGTTGAATGATCATTTAATTATGAAATAAAGTTTATTCGAGACTTTGTAGTTTGTGATCATGAATCAATACATATAACTTTAATTCTAGCTTGGTTGGATTAGCGAGCATCCAATCTAAGCAAAGTTTCGGGGAGCTTTGAACAATGTGAAACCATTATGACACCAAGCGGTGCCTTTGACGCCCAAGTGGCGAATACAAGAAAAGATTAAAAGCTAAGATAAGCGAATCCATATATTGAGAAATTGGAATGCAGGCTTGAGAAAGGACGATTCACGTGCATGTGAGCAACCTAAGATAAGCCATTTTGAAGACAAAAGACGTTGCTAGTTCGACGATGATGTCGCTTGATGCTCAATGAACAAAATGTCAAAAAAACTTAAAGATCTTGTTATTTATGTATGCACAGTAAAATTTATTAAAGTTAGAAAATGAAATAAAACAGAGATATAAAAAGCTATGTCATTGTTTTCTTCTTTATTTTCCCCATCCATATCCACCCCAGCCCTAAAACAAATAATTTCTTCAAAATCTTTACATATTTTGCTTACCCATGGTCTGTAACCCCATGATCCACCACCCCATCCACGGTTCCATCCACCACCATATCCCCAACCGCGTCCACCGCCCCAACGGCCCCATTGTCTCTTGCGTCGTAGTGTTCTAAAAATTTGATACAAAATAATTCTTGAGATCTTACCCATTTTGTTCCCGATTGATTTCTTCATGCACATTCGCTGGTAATGAATCGATAATTTTCTTAATCTGCTCTTCCTTTTCCTTGTTGGTTAGGGTTTCACTATGAGAGATGCTCCATAGTTCTTCATCGGCTTTTTTGGCTTCAGGAGAGAGTTTGGCGACAGATCGAGCATGGGCTTCTTCGGCTTGCTTCTCGAATTTTTTGTTTTCTTCAACGAATTTATCGTGTTTTGCCTGAATGTTTATGACATTTATATAGCTAGAGACTTACCCTGAGTTCTGGTGTCTGCTTTTTAAGCCATTCTTGAACTTTAGCCTCAATCTGAGCATCGGTATGCTCATGGTTGTTGGCTAAAAGTTGATGGAAGGAGTCAACGACTTCTTTCGGTTCACCTAGGAGAAACCCAGGATCATGTCCTTCTTGTCCGAAGACGCATGCACACATTACTACAACGAATGCTAATTTGAGCAACATCGTTTCTAAAAATGTATGATTTACAGTTCTATGGCTACCTTAGGGCTCTATGTCCTTAGACCAGTGGTGTTGCCAGGATTTGACACTTTTTTGAAGACCAATTTCGGTTTCTTGGTATTTAGATCGATTTTTGTGACATTTTTCAATGTCATCGGGCATAAACTAAAGAACCTTAGGGCGCTATCTTTTGAACCCCATTTTGACCCCTATAAGCTTTATAGGGGGTATAAATTTCGAGTTTTTTGAAAAATTATAAAAAATCGATTTTTAAATACTTTTTCTGGGGATCGTAACATTTTTTTGACGACGGCAATCGATTTTTCACGACGATTTTGGGGAAGGTTATCAATACATTTTGAACCCCCAAATCCACCAAAAAGGGGTAAATTGGTCTTCAAAGTTTTCAAAATTGCAAAAAATCATCATCTCAAAAACTTTGAAGGCCAATTTACCCCTTTTTTGGTGGGTTCGAGGGTTCAAAATAATTGATGACTCTCCTCCAAAATCGTATCTGAAAAATTGATTGCATGTGTCAAAAAATGCTACAACCCCCGGAAAAAATCGAAAAATCAATTTTTTTCGAAAAACTCGAAATTTGGACCCCCAAGGGTCATATGGGTCAAGTGTGGGGTCCAAAAAATTCTTCAGTTTATGCTCGACAATTTGGAAAGGATCACAAAATTCGATCTCAATAATAAGAAACCGAAATCGGTCTTCGAAAAAAGTCAAATCCTGGCGACACCACCGCCGCGGTGCTATCCCTTTAGCGGCCCGATTCGAAAAAACATAAGGGTTCCCTTATGTTTTATGAAAAATTTTTGAAAGGTCAAACGGGACGCTCCTTACCGAGTCCTACGCTAAAGATTGGAAAAAAATCTTCTGCCAATGGCTGTTTTAGTTCCACCCTTGCCCTTATAAACCCTATCAAAATGACCTTCGCCTAACACTACTAGAACGATTCAGCCAATTAAACAAGTTTATAAGAGATCTATCATCAGGAAGTAATGTTGATGTTTGACACTTTGTTTATCAAATTTTTTGTCATTCTATATTTTTGCTTTTTTGGTGAGTCAAATGTCGGCTGGCAAAGTATTGTCGGAAAGTATCCGACAACATACTTTTCATATTAAAAAAAATTTAGCAGCATCACATTCTTCTGATGCAACAACTTTCAAATTTTACTCATCTTTGATTTTAGAACGATGTTCCACCTTACATCCATCCACTATACATGTTTAGTAAACAAACATCACATTAAACAACTTTTCCAACCTTGGTCATTTTTGTACTTTCTGCATTGGTTTCAATGAAAGAAACATTATTATTTCATCGAATTTTTTTCATCAAGCAAAACATAGACATAATAACAGAAAAACTTGTTTTCAACCTTGGTAAACATCAAGGGCCGATCTTGATCGGTTCTAGGCATTTTGGGCGAAGGTGTTTTTTATGATTTCTAAGGGTAAGAGTGGAATCAAAACGATCAGATTCAGGGCAGACCATTTTCCATGAACACGAGTCATATGGCTCAAGTTTTCACATGGATCAAATTTCAATTCGAACCATGGCGAAAAATTATGTTTCTATTTTTTGTTCTAAAAAATTGTACACAAGATTCTGAT
>OZJO01021477.1:0-16722 GCA_900406225.1 Acrobeloides nanus
AAAAATCTCCAACTTCAAACGCGATTATCTCGACAACGATAACGATTCAGAATTTACTGTAAAAACAAAAAATGCTCCATTTTTCATGAATTTTCCGAATATATATAAATTATGGCAAATTTCGCTAATCTAAAGAATTTTCAATTTTTGATCTCCTTCAGCACCAACATCTTCAAAGGCTCGAATGGGTCCCAAGGCACTGAAATTTTGAATTTTTTATTACTAGTTTTGTTGAGTTATTGAGAGGTTTGACATATGCAAAAATTAGGAGGTACTGGAATTCTCTTGCTGAGATAGATCAATTTTTGTGAAAATTTGGAGGTTCCCACAGGTATAAAAATGTATAGGCATACTCCTTCAAACCTAACCAGAAAAATTTCCTGAAGTCCACTGACTATGAAAAGTGTATAGAAACGTAGCGCGTGCGTAGCACTGAAAAATAAAAAAGATTTCAAGTCAAAACGATTTATCCTTGAAAAGATAGAATTTTTTCAAGTCCGGCTTACCTGTAAGACCAAAAAACCCTGGTCTTCAACTTGGTACTGAGTCAATCTCCAACCAATGAACGAATCTAATGGGTCCCCAAAAACAAAAGTTGCTCAAAACTTTACGAACTATATTGTTATGCAAACAAAAATTTGATCAAAAAAAGTTTGTCAGCCCGGAAGCTCGATTCTTTCGGAGCCGATGCTTTAACTTCAATATCTACGAAAGAAATGGCCATGGGCACGCGATGTTTTCTAAAATTCATTTTAAAAATATTGCATTTCGATATATACCGGAGTCGAAAAAAACGGCACTAGGCCCCTCGTTACGGTTACGAGCGCTCGTTACGGGCTCTCGTTACCGAGCACACTCATCACGGCCACTCGTTACGACCTCTCGTTACAGAATCCGCTTGTTACGGCCTGCCAGGAGCGTGCTAGATTTCAAAAATGAGGGAGGGGGAAATCATAAACAACTTTTTTCAATTTTTTATGAAAAATTTAATTTTTAAAGTTAAAATTAATCGGGTTCTGTAACGAGACGCCCGTAACGAGAGGCCGTAACGAATGGCCGTGAATTCGCGCCGTAACGAGATCCTAGTGCCAAAAAAACTGGGATTAACACTTCATGATGTTTGATTCAAATTTTTATGCTCATCAAAAAATTGGTGAGCACAAAGATCGCCATTTTGGTGAGCGCAAAGATCGTCATTTTGGTGAGCGCAATGAAACAAATTTATGTGCTTGCGCTCACTACAAAAAAAGATGAGATATAGAAAATGGAAGCATAAAGATTGAAAATGAGCGCAATGATAGTGAGCATAAAGATGGTGAGCAGAATGGTATTATGCCAATGTTTTTATGGAATATGAAAATGGGATCATCGAGTTGAGTCAAATGGTATAAGCTAGTTCTTTAAATTGTTTCTCGGAACACGTTTTTCCATTTTGTATTCCGTGTTTTCGATCATTAAAATGGAATTATTTAAAATATCAACAAATTGGGCATGAAAAATAGATCAAGGTTGATGATTATCTTTTTATGCAATTGAGTATCAATCGATGGTTGAGAAAATATGTTGTTCTCTTATTAATTTTGATCACAGTGGTGGATCAAAGGGGGTGATTTGAAAAGGTCCGACCTCAAAAAAATTTCGGAGGCTAAAAATACCAAAGAGTGATTTTTTAATTTTTTTCTAAAATTTTTGAGAAAAGATTAAAAAAATCATTATAAACTACCCTTATGAGTTTTGTCATTAGTTTTGAATAGGCCTATTCCAAACATTTGTTCAATTTCCACTAATTGTTTTAACCATGTTCTATTCTATTTTTTTAAACACTACAGAGTGAACAATTTTTTTGACGCTCGCAACTTTTTTTGAAATTTGCTCAAAACTTTTTTTTATTGTGTAGCCGTTTTTGTTACTGTTACTTCTTCTTTTTACGCAACCTCTGAATCGTTGTAGCTTCCGAGATATTTGCGCGTGAAGTTTGCAATATTTGAAATCTGTGTATTACAACGAAATCATGAGCACTTTAAATTCATCCCTAGATCAATAAAAGTTGTTTATTGAAACGATTTATCAAACATTACAAAATTCAAACGGGCTCGTTACGGCTCGTAATGAGTCCGGTCGGTCGATTATCTCGACAACGAGAACGATTCAGTCGTTGCCATAAAAAATGCTTAATTTTTCACGAACTTTTCGAATATGTAATTATCACATAAAATTTTTCCGAGTGGACTGGTCAATCAAATGTATACAGATAAATTCTAAATTAAGCACTTTTTATAAAAAGTAAATATTTGAAATGGTCGAGTACAAACTTGATTAGTAATTCGGTTACTGATAATAAAATTGTATATAAGAAATCGTAAACAAGATACGAGATTCAAGTTTTTTTTACTCATACTTTTCAGTTTTTACTCATACTTGTCAGTTTTTAAGATAATTTTTAGCTAACATTAGAATATGTCTTTCCAACTCGGAGAAAATACTTTAAAAGTTACTCCAAAACTTTTTGCTGAAAACCGAACTCGTCTCATAGATGAACTTCGTAAAAAAGTTTCTCATAGTGGTGTAGTTGTGCTTGAAGGTGGTAAAGAAAGGTTTCGATATAACACCGATTTTGATGATTTACCATTTCGCCAAGTATATATTATATTGTTAACAAAACCTGGGCTTTAAAATTTTTCGAAAAAATTTTTGCAAAAAAATTTTTCATTTTTTAAAAATAAATCTATAATGGTTTTCTATGCGAGAAGTATTTGCACAATTTCCAATCCTTAGGGTCGCCACAAACACGGCACAAGCTATCGTACGAAAGTACGACGGCCCCACAAGCTATCGTACGATCGTAAAATCCTTGGCCCTACTGTAATGACAAATTTGTTTTGACGATTGATGGTTAAAAATCAACAATTTTTACGTAAAATTAACGTAAGTACGACGAAATCGTCACAAGCTGTCGTACAATCGTACGACACAGTACGATGGCATCGTACGAAATTCGTACGATAGCTTGTGCCGTTGCTTGTGGTAGTGCGATAGCTTGTGGAGACCCTTAAAATCACTTCCTTGCCCCTACTGTTTTGACGATTGATGGTTAAAAATCAACAATTTTTATTCTTATAGGAGTCTTATTTCTTTTGGGCATTTGGTGTTCATGAATCGGACTGTTATGGAATCATAGATATAGATTCAGGGAAATCCATTTTGTTACCACCTAGACTTCATCCAGATTTTGCTATTTGGTCCGGAAAGTGAGAACTTTTTTCAGTAAAATATGGACAAATTACATTTTTTAGAATTGAGCCGGAGTCTTGGTTTTTAGAAAAATATGAAACTGACGAGGTTCATTTTAATGATAAGGATACAATTCGAGATATTTTACACCGTCTAAATGCACAACAAATATTACTTTTGGTATTTTTTAAAATCTAAATTTAGTTCATGGCGCCCAAAATGGAAAAAGTTCTATTTTTAAAAATAGCTTGAATTTTTCTACTCGGAAAGCAAAATTAGGCATAACGTGATGTCTAGATATTACGAAATCAAAATTTTCGACCTTTTTTACCCCTCCCCCATAATCATTTGGTTATCCCCTCTCCATAAGACGGTAAAACTGTCTCTCTGCCTTCGGTAAACCCCGAAACAACAAAGCTTCTCTACTATGGCAAGAGTCCCTCGGAAGAAGAAAATATGGATTTGAAGTGTCGAACTTCAAAAAAGGAGAGGTATTGTGATTGGCCTACTACTAGGTCTAAATCAGCAACCAGTCATCCAAGGAACTCCATAGTGTAGTGACCAGTGCTCTTCCAAGGCTACGGCACCACCGGTTCAGGGACGTTAGCAGGATTTGATGACAAGAGAGGGGGGCTGAACTTCCAAAAGTCGGAAAAATGTGAAAAAATCAGAAAGGAGGTAATCATGATGTAAAAAAATTTCCTTTGCATCTTTGACGCGACAGGGGGTGGCTGAAGCCCCTCAATTCACCTCTGGCTACACCCCTGCCGGCACTAATAGGAGTTCAGTCGCCCTTGTGGACGAAAGATTTTGCCTTTGCTGGAGTCTTGCAACTCCACCATCCTACGTTTGGGAGACTGTATACAGTAATAAATGACAAATCTGAAAAGAGTGTGATCCGCACGCTGGAAGATCATAACCTAACCCGAGTCAATAAACTAAAATCTAGCGTTTTAGTCACTCTTCCAGGGTCATAGGTCGGCAAGGAGGGGGGGGGGGAGCCTCCCCCCTTGTCCCACTCACTCATGAACCCAAAATTGAAGGGGGGACCACCTCATGGGCCCCGCCGAACAGTATGGTCCATAAAAATTAGGTGTCAGAAGACTATCTCAAGCTGAAAAAAAGGTCGTTTTTTTTGGTGGAGGACCATCTCATCGGGGATTCCCTCCCCCCCCCCCCCCCCAGCTTGCCGACCTATGATAAGGGTGGAGGCTGAAATCTCCATGACATGATACTAGTTTCAATGAGCTGAATAGAAAAATTCATCTCATTTTTAAAGTAGTAACTTGTGGATTCTTTCCATTTTGTGATTCCGTGAGTTAATCACCAAAGTTTTAGAGAGCCGAAAACACAGATAGCGGAAGTATATTAGAGCCAGCTGAATTTGAAGGAAAAGATGAATTTAACATCGATATCACAACTCTATACCCAATTCTGGCCGAATTGAGAGTAATCAAAACCGATTTGGAACTGGAAGTTTTGCGTTATGCTGTACAAATTGCATGTGATGCTCATAGAACAGTTATGCGTAATATTCAACCTGGGTATTATGAGTATCAAATGGAGAGGTATTTATTAGTTCCCAGTGCCGTAGGCATGATTTTTTATCAATTGACCTCGAAAAAATCTGAAATATGGTTAACCCAAAAAATCGATTTTTTCTATTTTTTGTGGCTACCCAAAACTTGGAGGCCAATTTCCGAAAAACTATATACTTTAAGCCTTCGCAAACTTTTTTTTTCAAATTTTAGCTTATTCCGACACACTTCTTACTTTCATGGAGGTTGTCGTTATTTTGGATACACTTGTATTGGAGCGAGTGGGTGTAATGCAGCAATTCTTCATTATGGAAATCAAAATTCACCTAATTCGAAAAAGTTATATGACGGTGATATATGTTGCTTCGATATGGGCCCTGAATACAATTGCTATAGTATGTTATATAGTACTAAATTTCGACGATATTTATTCATTTTTAGCTTCTGATATAACATGTTCCTTTCCATGTAATGGAAAATTTTCAGAAAAACAAAAAATTATTTACAACTTAGTCTACGAAGCTAATCAAACCGTTTTCAAAGCTGCAAAACCAGGTTAAAATTTTCGGCATTTTGCGCCAAAAAATCGCTTTTTTTGCAAAAATTTCGAAAATCGGAAAATTATAAGGGTGCGCGTTATCAGTTGTGCCGCGCTCGGCACGACATTAGCAGCGTTAGCAGTTGTCCCGTTGCACTACGTTAGCAGTCGTGCTGAGCGCTGCACGACTGATAACGCGCACCCTAAGGGACCAAGAGGAAAAATCTTCAAATTTTTCAGGAACGACAAGAGGCGGTCTCCCCCTCTCCGTTCCTTTGGCTACGTCAATGTTTGTCCACTTCCCCGCAAATTTTTGGTCCGACCTCTCGCGAATTTTCAAAATCTAGACCCCTTCTATTCACGTATGAATTCAATCTGAAAAGATGCTTTGAAAAATTAATTTCAGAAAATATTATTTTTTTAAATAGAGCATTTTTTGTTCAACTAAATCGTTGTAGTTTTCGAGATAAATGCGTTTGAAATTTACGGCTTTTGAAATCTATGTATTACAACAAAAACATGAGCACGGTATAAATTCTTCCATGTGTCAATAAACGTTGTATATTAAAAGGAAAATTCAAAAAAAGATTTACTAAACTTCCATTAAAATTATGAAATTTCGTGTCAATACACATTTTTTATTGACCCAGGGATGAATTCACACCATGTTCATGTTTTCGTTGTAATACACAAGTTTCAAAAACATTAAACGCAATTATCTAGGCAACGAGAACGATTCAGAAGTTCCATAAAAACAAGAAATTCTCCATTTTTCGTGAACTTTTCGTTATACAATCGACTTTCGCTAAGCCGCCACCCTCGATAAGCTGCCACCCGGGTCCTATACCCATAAACACTTTAGAAGTAAAAGCCTCGCGCTAAACCGCCACCCTCGCTATGCCGCCATATTGGGACTGGTCCCCAGTAGTGATGGCTGAGTCGACTATACGATTTTTCATAAGTTTTTCATAAATGGATTGTTCTTTTAAGGTGTCCGTTGGACAGAAATGCATATTTTGGCGGAACGTATAATCCTTAAGGGTCTAAAAGATGCTGGAATCTTAACAGGTGACGTGGAAGAGATGTTAGAAAAACGAGTCGGCGCTGTTTTCATGCCACATGGGTTGGGACATTTTGTTGGATTGGAAATACACGATGTTGGTGGCTATTTAGGAGATGCACTTCCAAGATCAAGTTTACCAGGGTTAAAATATTTAAGAACGACCAGAACATTAAAAGAGAGAATGGTTGTGGCGATCGAGCCTGGATGTTATTTTAATGATACAGTGGGTTTTAGCTACATGCTTTAGGATGGGGGTAAGACCCCACATCACCTCATCATGACAAAAATTTTGGAAAACATCTCATCACGTCGCATGCCGTTCAGTGACAGGCCGAAAAGACATAAGGGGGAATATATTACGTAATTACCGTAATCATTCGAGATCTCGTGTTTCCCAGGTTTCATGACTTGATTTTGGTGTCTGCCCCCCCCCCATAATACCCCCTATTAGGGGGGGGGATAGACACCAAAATCAAGTCATGAAACCNTCCGCTATCTGCGCCATGGGTGATTGATCTCCAAAAAATTCAGACTTTCGAGACATCACCTCTTAAAACTTTTTTTGGTAGACACCAAAATCAAGTCATGAAACCCATGGGAAACACGAGATCTCGAATGATTACGGTGATTACGTAATATCTGGATGACCCCCAAAATATATTTTTAGCTTTTGGACAAGGCCTTGGCAGATCCCGAACTTAGTAAATATTTCAATAATGAAGCATTAAAAGAATATCGCGGGATAGGAGGAGTAATTTTAAAATTTGATTACAGAAGTTTGATTGTAACATTTTTAGGTCCGTGTAGAAGACAACGTTGTAATTTGGGAGAATGGGAATGAAAATATGAGCGCTGATTTGCCTAGGACGATAGAAGAAATTGAGGCATTTATGGGCAAAAAAGATGACAATAATAATTTTTAACATTGATTACATTACATACGGCTGAATAAAGTGTACAAAAAGTTCCGATGACCAAAAAATGGGATAAAATGATGTGAAATTGACCCCTACGGGGTTTTTCTATGCGAGGAATCGATTGCGCGCATTTTCGAAGTCTGAAAACGCTTCCCTAACTCTGATTCAGAGAGAAATAGTTTTAAAACGACAACGTATAGTGCATTTATTCTCATTAAACAACAAATGAAAGACAAGGCAAAAGTGTATTAAAATGTGCGTCTAAATTTCAAAGTAACCGCCATTGGCTTCAACGCACGCACGAAGTCTCTTCGGCCAGTTATCCACAGCAGAGGCGAGAACATTTACATCGATTCGACTCCAAGCTCTACGAAGAGCAGCCTTCAATTCATCGATTGTGTTGAATTTCTTTCCATATATTGCAGTTTCCAGAATTCCCCAAATAGCATAATCAAGTGGGTTAAGGTCAGGCAAATTAGGTGGCCATTGACCAGGCTTCTTTTGCTGATATCCACTTTGATGAATTCCGGAAAGGTGTCATGGATCCAATTTTGAACGGCTTCGGCTTTGTGGCTTGGAGCCCCGTCTTGTTGAAAGCACCAATGGCGTTTTTCATATAACAAAACAAACGTTATCTAATCTGTAACATCGACGTCGGTGACGTCGATGGATGTAAGGGTCCGCGCTAAACAACGCTAATTGTCGGAAATCGTCGAAAATCAACGCTAATTCGATTTGGAGCAAAAATTCCGATTTTTGAACAAAAATTCATTTCTTGATAAAAATTCGACTTTGAGCAAAATTTAGAAAAATTCAGCGCTAAACAACGCTAATTATCGGAAGTTTCCGCAAATGCATTTGCAATGCATTTTCGACAATTAACATTGCCTGATTTTCAATAAAATTGTGTTTATTGAAACGATTGGTAAAACATCATAAAATCATTATTGGTAGAGCAGCATAAAATCAAAGATTTCATTGAATATCAGGCAACGCTAATTGTCGAAAATGCATTGCAGTCGTCGGAAATTTCAGACAAGTAGCGTTTTTTAGCGCGAATCCTAACGTCCATATCGGCATCTGTAACATCGACGTCTGTAACGTCGACGTTTGCGAAGTTGACATCTGTAATATCGGCGTAATATTGGTGCACGGAGCGTGCGTCAGGATTGTCAATTTTTTGGCGCCACCAGTACTACTTGCGGAATCGACATTTGTGGAGTAATACTTGCGGATACTACACTTGCGGATACTACACTTGCGGATGCTACAATTGCGGATACTACACTTGCGGATACTACACTTGCGGATACTACATTTGCGGACCAATTTGGATTTTTTTAAATAATCGCAAATGGACATTTTAAAATTTTTTTAAACAAATTTAAACACTTGTGTACGAAATTAAAATATTTTTTTAAAAATTCAAATTTGGTCCGCAAGTGTAGTATCCGCAAGTGTAGCATCCGCAAATGTAGCATCAGCAAGTGTAGTATCCGCAAATGTAGATCCGCAAGTGTAGTATCCGCAAGTATTACTTCGCAAATGTCGGTTCCGCAAGTGTGGTGGCGCCAATTGTTTGAACTTTTGCTGATTGGTTTTTCGAGAAATTTTTTCTCCACTTCTAATCTTGAAGGAAGATATTTTTATTGCAATTTTTAAAAACAATAATAAAAATTGAAATTTTTATCCATAACCATAATTATTATTGATTAAATTCGTTGAATTCCTCTCGATAAACTAAACAATTTCATATTCTCAAATTCACGTAGTTTAACTCATTTGCTGAATGATTCTAGTGTGTTCGATATGAATTAGAGAAATTATTCCAAAAATTTCCTGTTAATTTTAGAACAATATAATCAGGTCGGTTTATTGATATTTACACATCTAATTACTTCGCCAAATTTCCCAAGGCCAAACACAGATCAGCGATACTTTTCAAGATGTTTGGTCGTTGACTTCAAGTCAGATACGACTATAAAAGTGGAATTATGTGAAGTTATCGGTCATTTTAAAGCCACCTGCTAATTAATTTAACCCATTTTAAGACCTCTGGAATTAAAAGTTTTGGGGGCCCTTCAAAAAATGCCTATTTTACAACTAGTAGACTCTAATGAAGCTCCAAAGGATCCAAAAGCTCTAAAGGGTCCTCAAATGTTTTTATGGATCTCTGAAGCATCTGGAGCTTCAGCAGAGTCGATTAGGTGTAAAATAGGCATTTTTGAATGAGTCCCAAATCTCTTAATTCATTGATCAACAATTTTATTTTTTTCAAATAAAAAATTTACCATAATATTATTTGTTTGTAATGGGAATTTTAAGCAAATCCTCTATTTGCCTCTTAAATTCCACTCTTAGCTTATTTTCAAAAATTCTCATATCAAATTAGAAATTTATCATCATGAATTGTTTTTAAAATGAATTTTAGAATTGATTTTTTGAGATCAAAAAATTCTAAAAAATGAAGGCTTTATTGGCTATTATTTTTGTCTTGGCTATGATTTTACTGATACAAGCTTTGGAACACCAAGAATCCAATACTCAAGAATTGTAAAATTTTTTCTACCCATATCCTTTTTTGAATGTAAATCCCTATACTATCATTCGGGTTTCTTTCATGATTCCCTTACTTGGTTTTTTCTACCCTCTCTACCTCTCCCATTTCCTAGAATAATGTCATATAGTTCTAATTTAAAGCCCATTTCAACCCTAAATGCTAAACTTTTTCTTGAACGTAGATGCCTTTTCATCCCCGATAGGGTCGGAATTTTTGTAAACTTTTGAATATCCAACTTTTTGAAAAAACTTTTTTGTCATAATAAGGCAAAAAAATTTTCCGAAATTCAACAGTTTTGACCCTAGAGTGATCGAATCTGGCGGCACCAAAGTTGTTTAGCTTGCCATAAGGACGAGATCACTCCCTACCGGCATCTAAGAAAAAATTTAGCATTTGGGTTTGAAATGGACTTTATCCTAAAATAATATTTTTAGAACTCGATCAAGACGCTATGGATGGGGAGGCGGCTGGGGAAGAGGCTATGGCATGGGCTATGGTGGATGGGGCTACAGACCTTGGGTAAGTTTCAAATAATTAACTTTTTTATATAAAATTTAATTTTTTTAGGGCATGTGGGGTTGGGGGCGTTAGAAAGATTTCTATGGTCTGAAATATCATCAATATTTTTGTGCTTTATAGAGGCTGAATCATTCCAAATATATAAAGATTTCATGACTTTTATTTGTAAATTTTATTGTAAATAAATTTATTTTTACTTGAAATAATGAAATGTATACAAATGAATTCAACGTGTATACAAATGAAATGTATACAAATGAAATTCAGTCGTGCCGCGAGTTGTGTCGTGAGTTGTGCCACCGTTTTACAACGGCGGCACGACTGGTACAACTCGTGGCACGACCGGCACAACTGTTAAAGTTATGTCGCCACCTCGGCACAATTGCTAACGTCGTGCCACCTCCGAGTTGTGCTGGCACAACTGCTAACGTTGTGCCGTAGTGCAACGGCACAACTGCTAACGCCGCTGCTAACGTCGTGCTGAGCGCGGCACGACTGATAACGCGCACTCTTAGCGCTCAGCCTCCCGATAATGTAAATAATGACCAAAAAATCAAATAAATTTTCAACCTTGTTTTTTCAAAATTGCATATTTATTTTACCCAAAATTGCATATTACCACTTGCACGTGTTTTATTTCATGATAAACATCATTTAAGTCAATAAATATAACCTGCAAAAACAAAAAATACGAGTAGCAACTTAAAACAAGTTTAATTTTAAACATTAGGCACGGTCACTAATCACTTGCAAATTTGGCTAAAAAACGCAAAATAAGAATAATTTTAATCGAAAACAAAACATTTTTGAATCACTTGATCTGATCATGAGTTAATGTAAAAAGATACCAGGAACATTTTAAGTAAACAACAAAATTTATTTGTACAGTAAAGATATTTTTGTTGGGTTGGTTTGTTTACGCGCGAAAATGCTCCGAAAATTATGGTTCTTGGTAAAAAACAAGTTAAATTTGATACTTTTTTGTTGTTGAAATATGGGGATTTTAGGACAATTTTGGTGAAACACTTGAGTTAAGGTAAAAACCAGCGCAGCATGAGAAAATTTTTGAGACATGCTTGTTTTTAATCTGAAATATACTCAGAAAATGAATTTTTGGTGAAAAGTAGCAAATTTTTGACATTTTTGGTGAAAAATGGGAAAAATCATAATGGGAGACCATTAGGATTTTTGAAGTTTTTTTCAAAAATTTCGGACAAAAACGTGAGGGAGACCCTTGTGTTTTTTTCAGCCTTCGGTTGGGCTTGCGGGCCTCAATGTGCGTACGGGCCTAGCTGAGGTGGTTATCGATATTATTGTTAACGCCGTTTTTGCTATAATATAATATAATACATACTATCGTCGTTACTGGGGTTATTATTCTTAGGGGTCATCCAGATATTACCTAATCATGTTGGAGGGGGGGGGGTCGGCCCTCCTCATAAAAATTAATTACGTTAGTGCATTTTTGATTATTACGTTGGGGGGGGGGGGGGGGGGTCGGCCCTCCTCATAAAAATTAATTACGTTAGTGAATTTTTGATTATTACGTTGGGGGGGGGAGGTAAACCACCAAAAAGTTGATTACGTAATATCTGGATGACCCCTTACTACTGGGGATAACAGTACGAAAATTATGTTTAACTTTAATTTTATAACTGAATTTCAGCTGGCACTACTAGGGCTGATATGCGATCTATGTTGCTTGACCTTAATTCGCATCACCAATACACGACACCGTTTTGTTTTCAAACTGTGACACATTTTTTGTACATCGAGTATTTTTTTAGCAAAATAAAAGTGATAGAAAAATGATATTAAATAAACTGTTTATGTGATTTTGTATACAATTTTGTTTTAAAATTTAGTCTCCTAAGAAATCAACAAATTCGCCAAATTTTAAACAAGTCTTCCAGAAAAGTGAAAATAACTTGATAGAATTCCTATCATAGAAGGAAACCATAAATAAACCTCAATAATCAACGAACAGGAAAATGAAAAAAGATGTTTGAACTTGTAAAGTTAAGGAAACGTGAAATAAAATAGGAAGGCATTTTGGAGATAATTTACAATAAAAGTTTAAAGAAACAACAACTATTTATTTAAAGGACCAGTNAAGTTAAGGAAACGTGAAATAAAATAGGAAGGCATTTTGGAGATAATTTACAATAAAAGTTTAAAGAAACAACAACTATTTATTTAAAGGACCAGTCCGGTAGGAAATTTTTGTGTATATTCAGAAAGTTGATTAAAAATGGAGCATTTTTTGTTTTTACGGCATGTTCTGAATCGTTGTAGTTTTTGAGATAATTGAGTATGAAGTTGAAGATTTTTAAGATTTTGTGTATTACAACGAAAGCTTGTATCTAGGTCGTTCAAAAGAAAATAATTCAAATTCTTGAACATTTAGCAAAAAATAAATATAGCATTTTTTATAACTCGACGAGACGAATAAAATGACATAAAAATTATCCAATTTGAAAATTGTTTTGGGTTATTAAAACGAAAACATTTGAATTTGTTGAAAAGTTTTCTTTTTAATAGCCTAAAACAATTTTCAAATTGGATAATTTTGGTGTTATTTTATTCGTCTTTTCAAGTTATAAAAAATGTTATATTTATGTTTTTCTGAATGTTCAAGGATTTTGAATTATTTTCTTCTCAATATACAGAATTTATTGATTCAAGAAAAAAATTATCGTCACAATCAGGGTTGATCAAATTTCCGGAAACGGTGACGGAAACAATTAAATCAGGCAACAAATTTTATGCTTCTCAACCAATAAAATTTTATGCTTCATGATCAATCGTTTCAATAAACACGATTTAATTGAAAATCAGGTAAACTTAGAGTTCTGATAATTCAGAATCAAGCAACTCTAACTTTGCCTGATTTTCAATAAAATTGTGTTTATTAAAACGATTGATCATGAAGAATAAAATTTCATTGATAAAGAAGCATAAAATTTGTTGCCTGATTCAATCATTTCCGTTATTTCCAAATTCCTAGAAAACGGAAATTGGAAATGTTTCCGTTGTGCAATCCTGATCATCATCCAGGTATAAGCTTTCGTTGTAATACACAAATGTTCAAAAATCGCCAACTTCATATGTAATTATCTCAAACACTACAATGATTCAGAACATGCCATAAAAACAAAAAACTCCTTTTTTCATGAACTTTCCGAATATATATAAAAAATGGCAGCTTTTTTCCGTTCGGACTGATCCTTTAAACCGTTTTGAAGAAAAGGGTTTAAAACAAAAAGGGTTCAATAATGGAGCAGGTATAAAACGCCAAGACATTAGAGGAGCATTTTTAATAGAGTGTGATAATGAAATCAAACTCAATAAAAAAAGTTAAAATTTAAGATACAACAGCACAAAAATTTCTACTACACATCCAAATTGACTCTTATAATAGGAGGTGCAGGAACTACTGCTGAGACTGAAGAAGTTCCATTAACAAATGGAAATAGCCTAAAATAATCTTGTCGTAGGGCTTCTCGGACTTCGATTGATGTTATTATAGTGCAATAAAGATTGTTGATGTCGAAAAAGTCAAGATAAATGTAAAGAGTCCATTCGATTGATCGGCCTACGCTAGGGTTGTTGGAGAAAAATTCTCTATAAAAAACATTAAGTTTAGAAATATGTTTTCAAAAAGTAGAGGAGGGGTTTCTTTTTTTTGCTAAAAATTTTATTTTTAAATTTATACAGTAACTTTGCTATTCGCCATTCTAGATAATACAAGGCCCTAGATAATACATCCCCTGGGTACGGTTTCCGCAAACAATTTTCGAAGTAAAAGCCACTCGCTAATCTATCATTTTCGATAATTTGCTAACTTTGGGATGGTCACTAGGGGTAGCGGATTATCGAGGGTTGATTGTTGCATAGAGCTGTCAGAAAAGTGGCAAACTTGTCACAAATTGTGACAATTGTCACAATTTGTAACAAGAAAGTTTTTCACTTTTCTTTTCACTAAGTTTTTGCTCTTTGATAAATTCGACAGAAAGTCAGACAACGAAGAAATTTATTATTCTGCTTTTTGTCGAACTTATCAAAGAACAAAAACTTAGTGAAAAAAAAAGTGAAAAACTTTTTTGTCACAAATTGTGACAAATGTCACAAAAAGTGACAAGTTTGTCACTTTTTGTGTGACAATTGTTTTCTGACAGCTCTATTGTAGCATCAACATCCATTATAATTATCTATGCAAATTTTTTATCAGTTTTGGACACTGGAAAAAGAATTGACTCTGAGCGGGATCGAAACTGCACCTACATATTTATAATCTGACTCCTTTAGCCACTAGGCTATGGGTATATATATCTACTTTACCGACGCGCGGGAAACAGAGTATACCTACGGGTTCAAAAAGCTTTATTCACCTGAAAAATAAGTAAGCAGCATTCATAATGTTAGTCAAAAATAGTACGAAAGCACAATAAAACAGCCTTAATTCGAATGAGGCATTATTATCGTTGAAAATATTAGAAAGTTTTCTCAAATTTTTCAAACGGACAATCATTGTTGGATACAAAATTAAGCAAAATATTATATTTGCATAACATAGTCCTTTTGCGATGTTGTTTAAAATAGTCTAAAATCGATGTTTTTAAAATGATTCTCAAAAATTCTTACAGCCTGATTAAAATCTTTGATACTTGGTCCAAGAAATTTTGTGACATTTTCTCCATCAATTACTAAAGTTGTTTGCATTATAACACCTTCAAGAAATAGTATGGGTATGCAACCAACTATGCATATCATAGCAATAAGTGCCATATAAATGTATGTTTTTCTCGGAGTAAAGTGCTTAAAATATACGATTTTTAAATGGAAAAGTGCAGGTACAGAGCGATCATTTTGGTCTGCAACATCAATGTTTTTAGTCGTTCTCGCACCCCCTCTAACGAATTTCTATGCGGTTTTTTAAAAATTGTAGCTACACAATGGGCGAATAAGTGTTGATAAAAATTGTCGAAATCCGTTGATCCTAACATTGTCAAAAATTACTTTAAAGCTTTCAAAGTCGATTTTCTTCACCTTAACAAAATGTAGAAATTTAATTTGTTTATGAAAATACAGAGCTTTAGTCCCTCTAACACATGCAAAAAACCGTATATAAAAATTATTTAACAGTAGCGAGATATTTGACTTTGAAGTTGATAGTCAAAAAATGAGGCAAAAACAAAATGACGCACCCGGGAATCGAACCCTCGACCTTCTGGCTGCTAGCCGAACGCGCTAACCACTGCACCATGTGTCAAAAATTAATTTTGAAACATTGTCAAAATGTGATGATGGTGTAGTGGTTAGCGCGGCTAGCAGCCAGAAGGTCGAGGATTCGATTCCCGAGTACGCCATTTTGTTTTTGCAAAGTCAAATATCTCGCCACTGTTAAATAGTTTTTATATACGGTTTTTTGCATGTGTTAGAGGGACTAAAGCTCTGTATTTTCATAAAAAATTAAATTTCTAACATTTTGTAAGGTGACGAAAATCGACTTTGAAAACTTCAAAGATATTTTTGACAATGTTAGGATCAATGGATTTCGACAATTTTTATCAACACTTATTCGCCCATTGTGTAGCTACAATTTTTAAAAAACCGCATAGAAATTCGTTAGAGGGGGTGCGAGAACGACTAAAAACATTGATGTTGCAGACCAAAATGATCGCACTGTAAGTAAAAAGTTAAAAAATTTTAACTTTTCTCAACATTTCTGAAGTAGCAGAGAAAGACTATTTCAAGAAGGCACTCTTTTTTCCACTGAGCGTACAAAAAAGTGAGCGCGTATGAAGCAGGGCAATTGGTCATTTACGCACTACCGATGAAAGGTTCGAGGCCCACTTTCGTCCAATTATTTTTAACTTATTGCCTTTGAAATGGCATTTTTTATAAAGTCCGTTTACGCCGCCAATGGAAAAAAAGTCTGGGGCATAGCCAAGTAGTCCTAGGCATCACCTGTCGATCTGGTAAGTTAAGCAACGGTGGGTCCGCAGGTTCGATCCCACTAGGGCAAAATTTTGATTTAAAAAAATTTCTTTTACAAAAAATGGAGCAAAAACTGTTTGCTCCATTTTTTGTAAAAGAATTTTTTTGAAAATCAAATTTTTGACCTAGTGGGATCGAACCTGCGAGCCCAAAGTTGCTTAACTTGCCAGATCGGACGGGCTGCGCCTTGGATCACTTGACCATCGGGTATCAAAAATGCATGTGTTCTTTAAAAAAATAAATATAGTTCAAAAATATTAGATGTAAGTGGGACCATAGGTTTTTTATTAGTGCTCCAAAACCAAGGTTTGAGATGGTTGAGGGGGTTGTTTCTGAATCTGAGGTCATTTTTAAAT